>LYUA01000260.1:233220-244974 GCA_002093875.1 Calopteryx splendens | reverse complement strand
AGTGTGTCCATCAGAGACCTATCTTAACCGGTAGATTACCAATAATAATAAGTCGTATATTGGTGAACCCAATTCAAATATTAGGTATTTGACTTTCCTCATGGTACACCAAGGCATGAAACATAAACTTTGTACCGCAAAGAAATGGTGTCCAAACTACGGCCTGTCGGCCAGATCCAACCTCCCATATGCATCAATCCAGCCCGCGATGAAATTTGTGGCATAAGTCATAGGTGATCTTTAAAAAATTAGCCATTTTATAAATTATGCATTTGCCCAATATGCTTGGCTTTCACTCGCTTATTTCAAGTCAAAGGAATGGTTCGTATAATTTTAGAGATAATAATGTCATTTGAGAACTGCGATATTCATCAAATGATGACAATTTCAGTTTTATTGGCAGCAAGGAAAATACTTAAATAAATCGTATTCTGAAATTCAATAAATGTGTCACTTTTTTTATAAATATTGAGCATAAAAAAATTGGCCCTTCTACCTTCGGATAACCTTCATATGGCGCGTCGAGGCAAAAAGTTTTATGCACCACTGCCTTAGAGCATAAATTAATAAGTATAACTAAAGTTAATCTTAAGAAGGGGTGATTCTTTAGAGGTTTCAACAATATTTTCTTGGAGAAAACAAAACCTATTCATACTCAGGGACTAAGGAATTTCAACTTTTTTTATTCAATTTCTTTTCATGGGTCAATAGAAAAAAATATTACTGTGCGCTCTTATTGGAAGTTAACGAAATTTCAATCCCCAATTCTTTTCGAGTATGGCTGAGTGATATGGGAATCACACTCGCGTGATTTCAATGTGACACTATATCACCAGGTAAATTAGAAACGAAATTGTTTAGGGACTCTGCATTGGGAATTCCCATGTGAACATTTAGATTAAAACACGCTTGATTAGCTGTAAGCGTTCCCAAAGTCACTGCACGTAGTACAGCGGTGCGTCCTTCGTGATGCGGGCATTTCAGTGGTCCTGGTGCGTGTGATTCTTTTAAGCTTGTCCTTTTTGGGTAATTTTTTTTACTCTCCGCGTTGTTTTTTGTATTTTTTATTGAAGTTCGGATTTGATACTGAATGTTTAGAATGAACGCTTTGCCCTGAAACGTACATACTAAATACTGACTTGGTTGTGGTTCTCAAATCAAGCAGATGGACGTAGTATACATTATCCTAGGTGAAAACGAAGTTATAGAGAGAGATAGAAAGAGGAAAAGGGTTAGATATTCCCAAATTGGAACACCGGGGGAATATTAATAATGAATGGTGTGATGAATTGGGACGATATTGAAACTAGAATAGACTTCTCTTCCTCCTAACCCCTCATCAAACTTGCACGTGGCCCATGGAAGATGATAAGATTAGTAGGAATGTCCGTGAGTGAGACTAAGGCAAACAATATATGATGATTTGGAAAAAGAAGCAGATAGATTAGGGAAAAAAATACTGATTCCGGTTTCACTAGTATATATAAATATAAATATCATCAGGTAAGTGACGACGCCGGAAAACGAAGAAAAATGTGTCGGTTCAATAAAGATTTTTTCCGTAGAATAGTAAGTACTTTTTGTGCTAACTTAAAAATGAATATGATAAAATGTGGTTAATTTTAAAGGGAAGGAAAAACCAAGTACATGAGAACGTCGAACTCAGCCGATTAGCACCTCAGGACTCCATAGTCGGGGAGGAGAAGTTTGAAAATGTCTCCTGTTTAAAAATGAACTGACTGTGGCTTCACTTTGTGCAAGAATAATAATAATTTCTAAATAAATAGAAAACGTACGACTCCAAAGAACAGTTTTTACTAGTGATACGACGTGTTTCGCCGTTTTATGACAATTTCAGGCTAAAAGGTTGAAACATTCCCACACCCAAACCGGACGCCAAATGTAGAAATTCCCAATGAAATATACCCACATCGAACGCTTCAATCCTTGCACCTGATGATGCGATAAATCGGTGAAATGTATCGTACCAGTAGTAAATATTGTAATCTGGAATGATATGTTTTCTATTTATTTTTTATTTAGAAATTATCATCTCATTTTGATATCACTGGACAATGGAATATTATGACAATGATACGAGAAGAGAACCAAAGGAAAAACTACAGGCCAGATAATCGTGAATATTTTTCATGCAAAACTCTGTTCAATAATCAGATTATCACAATAAATACAAAGCTGAAAATAAATAAGACCCTGCCCACATCAGTTGTTACCTATTGGTCGGTGACATGGATACTGAAGGAGTCGTATGAAAAAGCCCTAGGAGTATTTGAGGGACGGATACTATGGAAAGAGTCTGTGATGGAAAATGATGAATAGAGAATAAAATGCAATGCGGAGCTGGATTATTTAATTGGTGGATGGGATATAGTTCGATTTGTGACAGCTCTAAGAAAAGAATGGTTGAGTGATGTCGAGAGAATGTTGGGAGATACGCTTCGCCATGCAAGAGGAAAGGCAAACCTAATCTCACATGGTTAGATGATATCACTGCAACCCTACGAATAATGAACATAAAGGATGGAAGAGAGTTACAGACAGGGAAGATTTTAGACTAATTGTGCAGGAAAAGGTCCACTATGTGTTTTGGCG
This sequence comes from Calopteryx splendens, assembly GCA_002093875.1. Taxonomy (NCBI): domain Eukaryota; kingdom Metazoa; phylum Arthropoda; class Insecta; order Odonata; family Calopterygidae; genus Calopteryx; species Calopteryx splendens. The sequence goes on along the minus strand of LYUA01000260.1, from coordinate 242,361 downwards.
CCACGAAGAGAGATATATATAGTACATGGAATAGTTAGTTATTAAAATATTGATATAATACAAAATAAATGAATGAAATTGATAAAAATATTAATATGCATGCGTAAAATAGATGCACCTATACGTTTTTGGTGATAATTGAAGGATTGGTAGAACCCTTCTTTGAAAAAAAACAAATGCAGCAATATATCCACTCACGAAAGGGTGTGTGAAAAAACTGCGAAGCCTACTGAGGCAAGCTAATGCATTTTAGCAAAAGTGTGAGGCTGATCCATAGTTAAAAAATAATTAAATATTTACTAATCATAGTAACAATTTGACAGCAGAAATTTATCAAGAAATTTAAAATACTTCATTAATTAGTGATTAAATCGCACGTGTGTGGAGTACATATTAATACTGTTTTCACGGAATAGGAGTTACCCCCCTTTACTTGCGCACTGGAAATTCTATAAGCGTTTGTGACAGTTTGCCATATTTCTCATCATTGGGGCGGAGATAAGTGTAAGGTCCATATTTTTCATAAGGGAGACTCAGGGTAGACGCTTTCAAAATGCAGCCTATCCTAAATGACTAACTCCCTCCGAAAGAGTATATCGACTTCACTTTTCGAGTGACCCTTTAAGAGACGAATGCTCACAGGCCAGGCCGGAGTTAGTTCGTGTGGCAGACCACTTAGAAAATCGCCCTTAACTCGTATCACGCCCACTCTTAAACGAGTTTGCTATCGATTACTGACGAGTAAAGTACCTACTTGCATTGGGGGGCAGTCGACCTAGTCATCATTACACGGAATTCGATTATTTGACCAAAATGTTCGGGTATAACTAAACAAAACCTTATTTTGAAGTTTCTAGCAAAGGACTTGCTCGATAATAAATTTCGCAGAAACGCTTCGCTGATTTTTATTAGGACTTCAGTAACTGATAAAAACTTTGAAATATTATTAATCCCTATGGGTTCATGCAATGCAGAAACGTCTAGGTATTTTCAGATAACTGTGGCTGAATAAATCAAAATTAGTGTTTTCAGTTAATCAAAAGTTATATTATTACCTGAAGAGAAATTATATGCCTACCTACACTCGAGTTTGATGATTTGTATCCAGAGTCACATTATATTTTAGCTTATTATGTTCTGCGTATAGCTATCGGTAGTTTAAATTCGTTCGATAAAATTACCATATTGGGAGGAGAACACCTACAGAGCAAATCTTTCGAGCTTTCCGTCTTTCAACGAAATATTTTTGCCTAACTGCACAATGCTTAACCTTTTTCTCCAACTCAAGCCTCTCCTAGCTCGTTAGGATCGACTCTAATAACTTTTGGCGTGCTGGATCGAAATCGTATTCAACGGCCGGTTGCATATAAAATCAGTCGCGAAAGTTTGGGAGAATTCAGTTTCGTTTTTTGTTGAAGGGCGGGTAGGAAGATTAATCTACCCCGGTCGCCCATTCATAGTCTGAAAGGAAGGTTTTGCTGGTGGTAGGCTCCTTAACAGAGCCTTTGAACTGTCCACAAGTCGTTTACGGTGACTCGCAGATCATAGTGGTGCTGTGGTAGCGGCCGACCGATGGGGGAGAGGGAGAAAATTTGCGATTGGGGCATAGATATCTTGGGAGAGGAAGACAAGGCTCATGCATGCGTTGGGGGTGGGTTAGTAATAACGATTGAAGGAAGAAATGAAAGGATCTTGACAGGGAAAGGACGACATCTGGAGCAGGGGGGGAGGGGATTTTCAGAACCGACTGCACGGCTGGTGTTGCGATCGTTGAAGCGTTGGACAGCTTCCAGAGAGCCCGAGACTGGGATCGCTGGAGTAGGAGGAGTTGGGCGTGGTCCCAAACCTATGATAAAAGGACGGGAAATAGTGAATCAGAGAGTACGCTTGGCGAATAGGATTAAGCATACTGTGCAGGGAGCGAAGGGCTTCCGCGTCTTTTGATGATCGATGGAAGGCGCCTGCTCAAGGACATGAGTCGCAGGCGTCGCGTTGAGGGGATAAGTGGCGCATAAAGGCCCAGGTACTCTAAGGAGTTAAGTCGCGCACTGATCGATTTGCATGGAATTGAAAATGGATCGGCTCTACTCCAAAGGCGGATTCTGTCTGTGCATAGGATGAGTCGCTACTCATGCTATTCTCAGCACATATGCTCAAGTGATGCAAGCGCTTGAGAATCAGTTGGCTGTGTTGTCGGTGAATATAACATATACTTTCGAGTTTGATGGATGATATTGAAGAAAATATAGATTTTAAAATTATTTGAATCGTCTTTTTGCACATAGATATATTAGGATGGACGGAAAACATTATTTTTATTCATTTCAATGCCCTAACCCCTATATTATTTTCTTTTATATAGCTAGATACTCCTAAAATGTTAAAGCCCGATCAAAAAATAACAATAGGTCGTGCAGCGACATTCAGATTTTAAACAAGCCCCAAAATTTTAAACACCACCTTCAGGCAACCAGAGAAAGCAACATCTCCGGTCGTAACTTGTTTGATCCCATAGTGACCCCTTCCCAATTCATTATGAGAGAAATTTCATTGATTTTATTAAATACAGTGATTTAAAAAAATACTTTGCAATTTAGCTCTCATAATAAAAAATTCAAAGACAATATTTTAATCAGGTTCAAATCGTCCTCCTAAAAAGCCTCTTACGACCTCTTATAACGCGCATGTGAGGTTTAATGAATACATTTCAACATATGGAGGTCGCACAAACTATTTTAGAATATTTTCCGAAGGTCGCGCTATCGTTTTCTCGCAGTTTCTCGTCAGCTCTCGTCCCGTCCGATATGATAGTGCCTTTCAAGGTCACTTTAAGGTTATTACTTTGAGTCAAAAGTACAAAACATAATTTATGTATTAATCCAAGAAGATATTCAAAATGAGAAAGAAAAATTCTAAAAAACAACACTACGGTACTTGGTCAGTTATAGGTCCTTCCCGCCGTGTCATTGACTACCGTATCTTTATCTCTTTCCCTTTATCCATCCTGTAAGATGCACTGTCCAGTCATTGGTTCAGATGAAAGGAAAGTTATTGCTGAGATCTTTAGCGTACAAAAAATATAATAGAATATTTTGTAACACAATCAGTTATTTCAAAGTAGCAGCACGAAAGAATCAATGGCAAAAGGAGTTGCTTTCGGGGGACATGTATCCGTGCTCCCTGAGTGTCATTGTCATCTCTTTCTTGATTTTCGCGGTAAACTATACCCGTAAAAGGTTATCGCTACGAGATTTTCCGATATATAATTCAAATAATGATATTCTTGATTATTATTATAATCTTTCAAGTCTAAATTCAGCGGTCATACACTTCGCATGTGCAGGGGAAAAAAATTTGAATATTTTTCTTGCCAAGCTTTGTGAACTGACTATTTTACAAATTAGCAGCCACCTCAAAGCACTTCGCATTTTGGAAATCTTATTGCATTTTATTGCCGTGGAAAATTATGCAAGAGTGTGTGTCGGGAATGTAGTCAAAGATTTTTATATGAAATTTCACAGTGATTGAGCTTAATGTGCATTAATATCTAAGCTCCTTTTCGGGACCATTCTCCTTTCCCCTCCTCGGAGTTCCTTTACCCAATTGGAGGCATTTTCGCCGTTCTTCGCCTTGCCTCATCTCCATTATCCCTCCCTCCCATTTCAAAGGAAGGTATTGTGGGAATGGAGGGAGTCAACATCACTCAAACCGTTGTCAAGGAATACATTTAAGGAGGTTCTTCCTCTAAGAGTACCAAAGATATCAGCTAGCGAAAGCCCGGGCGTTAGGCTTTATTTTGTTTACGTAATTTATTAGTGAGACTCAACACAATGAATACTATTAAGTAAAATATATCTACTCCGTAATTTCCTAAGCAAGCACTCAAATGTTGATATAAGTTTTCTCGTAATTTAGTCGGTAAGCCATCTTTCGAGGAGTATCTTACTTAACACTCCCGTATTCATAACCCAATCAAGTTGTCTTAATAATTTATGCGACTCCATTGAAAATTGTGTTTTTTTGAGACTCATTTTTAAACTATTTCTATGCTTATTGAATCCGTAGTCGTATATATAATTCAAAATATTTAATATAATCTCCAATCAGTTTGTTGTAGACACCTAACCTACTCTCAAAAGGTTCAATAGTGTCTTTCAGGATAACAATTCAGTCAATTTTCTATTTTGCGTTAAAAAACCTTGCAACTTTCACTCAAATATTATCGAATGACGCCTTTCTCATTTAATGGGCAACAGTCACTTAAACTGAAAATTAAAAAGAGAAAACCATTGGAGGTTTGTTTTAAATGGATCCTTATAACGTATGCTGCAAATTTATTACTCTGATATTGCTAAAATTAATATTTCTACTATTAAAACATTGAAATGAACCTATAGTTAGCGAGAGGACACAAAGTATGATGCCCAGTTCTAGACGGGCAGAGTAGACACTGTAATTGAAGTGCTCTCAGCAAGGAACCCACGCGGGGACAGTGAAATTACTGCGAAATAGCCACTACCGAGAATTGAGCTCAGACCATCGGCATGGGAAGTTATTAAGTCACCGATAGATATCGCATCAATCCGGTGCTGTAGGTACTTGGCTGACGGTAAGTTTCATCACAAGCCGCGAATGTAATTTTCCTGGGAAGGCACAAAAGGTATATTCGATCTTCATCATTAAGTAGAGATATGGATGTCGAATACATATGGTGAGCATGGAGTAATTGATGGGTGCGTAATGAAAACGGGAGAGATAGCAAAGAGTGAGTTACAAAAAATATGGAACGAATGCACCGATGATTGACAGGTATGAATGAAATGTGAATGAAATTGGTTTGGTCATGCTGAGATAATTGCCAAGTAGATAAATGCAAGAAGAGGAAATGATTAGAGAGGAAGGAGTTAGACCGTGAAATTCATGAGTAAATTTCATTGAAGATACTCTCAAAACAAGAAATGTTAGAGGTTTCAGGTTCATAATCATGCACACATAGTATATACATATAGATTTATATATCTGTGTATATATCATGACATATTCATATTCCCGAGAGTTGACACCTATTACTAAAGAGCGATTTGATAATTATTAAAACCACAGTAATCAACCCAAAGGCGGTTCGATAGGTGAGGGTACAGCTAACCTAATATTAAACACAACCGTGTCTGCCATTCGTATAGCAAGATATGGGAACCATATCCTTGCCTTGCGCTGCCTGTGTTTTCCCATAAAGATTTGATACACGAATATTCTCATGGTCCTTAGATATATACTTTAAGAACATTGGAAAATTCTCACATCCTGAGTGAAGCTGAGAGTGACAAGACGTGTCACCCAGAGTCGAATCAGGGCGCTAGGGTCAGTGAACCCACTGAACTCACCTTTCACCCACTGAACCCACTGAACTCCCACTGAACAACCATGCCTTTTCATTATAAAATATCATTAGTGAAAATATAAATTTTATCATCATATATATGGCATCCTTTGCAAGCGTGGTACTGGCACTGGTTTTGGTGGTCCACGATATTCCAAAACTGGCCTCTTACAATATAGTGCATTTTTGTTTGTAATTGTGTCACAATAAGAACTTAATACCTAATCGATGTATCTAACGCCACCTCAGAAGTTATATCTATGGTGTATTTTTTCGTAATTTTACGTATATGTCCCGAACATTCTGTGACTCCCAATACGCTGAGTTAGGTGATATCTGAAATGGAAATAATTGTAGAAATAACCACAAATTTGTAATTAAATTCGACTGAATTTGGCCAAAAATGGTAAAAGTACTCCGTGAACACTATCCGCAGCTGATGTATTTACTTGTTAAAAGGGGATGAATGCATTGGGTTTTTCTCTCATTTACATATTTTCACTTAAAACCCGCATCACGTTTTGTTCACTGCCGGTAGGCTTAATTTACTTTGATCATTCTCAAAACCTGCAGTTCAATGTTGATGTGTACTTCCTACACTTCCCTGTAGACCAAATCCTCTTTCTGGTGACTGGCTGGCCTGAAGTGTTTGTTTTTCTTTTCCCCCTGTTTAATCTTCTCCGAAAACCTGGATTTGATGCGGGTTCCCCGGATAACAGCACACCCGACGTAGCAGGTGATGCAGCAGCTAGAAACTCAACCGTCAACAAATAATTTTGGGGGTTCTATTATGTGCGGATGAGTATTTGGTTTAAGCCTTCGTTCCCTCCGAGCACACTACGGCGTTAAAGCTTATTGCTGCACATTTCTGCTGAGGATGCCGTGGATCAAAGGGAATGGGAACAGTAAGGGGACTAAGGAAGAAAAAATGAAGGAAGACCTCCTACAGGAGCCTTTGCTACAAATACTACATCATCAAACAAATAGCCTAGGATTACAGACAACGAAAGATCATGAATAAGTGCTAAGATATGCTAAAAATGGAGAGAAAACAGAAATTCGCTGTAAATTATCTTGATTATGTTTATTCCAAAACCGGTGCGGATCAGGTATCTGCTTTTTTTAATTCATTTATTTGGATGGCCAGGAAAGTATAAAAACTTTGTTTCAGCTCTTGTAGGTTCACGTATGTCGCTCAGATCATCTGATTAAGAACTTGTCACGCATCCGACTTAGCCTGCTCATTTATAACATATGTTTTTAATATAAAAGTATCAGGAATATACTACCTATCGGATAAAAGTTGGATATGCGTTAAAAATTGGTAAAAATTTAGGTTGAGGCGGGAAAGCCCCTTTAAATCTCTTTCTTCGATCCGCCACTTTCCGGAGGCAAAGGACGAGGAAAATAAAAATGGTTTGTACCATATTCGTTCAAGTTAACCACAATCATCGTTGAACGATGGTAATATCATTACTAGATATATGTCAGCCCATAAATGAATATTTGTAATTGCTAACTAACTATAAGTGTTATTCGTTTGTTTTCATTAGCTAATGGCTTCGTGTTTCAATTCCAAACGCATTAATTTATAAATATTCTAGTTCGGAAAGACATTTAATGTAATTCACTGTCCGCAATATTCGGAACTGCCTATATCGGCATTTTTAAAGTAACAAAATACTTCCCTATTCAAAAAAGCATTCCTGATTCCAACAACCAGGGAGCAGCTACTCCTCCCCAACCTCCAACTCCCGATCCCACGTACTATATTGAAAAGAGCCGCTGATTTTCAACATTTATTTAATGCTTGGATGTTTTTGACTCGCCAGAGTGGCGAGGACGATTAAAATGCCTTCAAACTCGCCGTTTAACGCAGGAAACGCAAGCAAGGTGCCAGTATGAAATTTTCTTCCCAACCCACAAAGTGTAATTCTCTCGCCTCCATTGAGGCATTAGCATTTGGATAGAGTCTGCCACAAACACCTCGTAATAGAATTAAGATATCGTTCATTATTTTGCTATGGTATACTGAATGAGTTGAATGGAATAGTAAACACGATGTGTGTGTGAATAGGCAATGGCATCGAAATGTAAACAATCATTATTTTGTTTGTTTTAGAGCTTTTCCACCATTATTATTTTTTAAGAATATAGTGTTTATTTAATGTTTATGGTAAGATTCGCATTTCCGTGGGTTAGAAAAAATAAGCTTACTTTTCCCCGCAGTCCTATCCCCTTGCCACCTCATCGAGTATAACGTTTTATAATCGAGGGCCATTTTTCACCCTATTTAACCTAATCTAAATACGATGAAAACGTTATGATAATTAGCTTTAGAGAAAAATAATAATGCATGAACCCACTATTAATGCACCTACTGAACTTAAAAACGCCAATGTTCGATCATCTATTTCTACTAATCGTTGTTTCATAGGTAATATTAATTTAAAGGAAGAAATTCTTCTTCCGTCACAAGTTAAATTAATAAACCACTGCAATGAGCATTATCTTTTGTTTTATCCGCATTTAGAAGTATTCCAAAGTTGAATACATACCTAACGTTATTGAACAGTAATCCGGAAGTTTAATCTTTATTTTCACCTTTTAAAGCTATCAGATTCGACCCTTTTCCGCATCACTCTTCTTGCGGGAGGTTTACTTACAGTTATTTTTTATAAGAACGAATGCCAAAAATTCATAATTTTTCCCTGTAGTGAATACATCATTTGCGTCAGGTTGTCATTCATACTACATCATATTCCACTCAGCTAATTACTTCTACACTTATATCCTGTTTTCTCTATGCGTACGAATTCCTGCGTTTGATAACACCTGTACCAATTATGCAGCCCATATTATACATACTGACATCTCATTATGTTTTATTTAAAACTACATCACTTTATCTATAAATATTTCCATTCTCACAATTCATTTGCTGATGTGGTTACATTTCAAGTTTCCGTGTTTAGGTGAGACGGATGAAAATTATTTTCACTCATTTATGTTTGTGGATCCCTAGTCCATCTTATCTTCCGCAATTATTCTCCAGACATTTTGGATTTATTTCGAATAAATCCCAGAGACCTACGAACAATTATTAGGATTCCTTCAGAGAAAGATGTAAGACTGGTTGATGTGTGATTGGAGTATGATGAGTCGTATGTTTTCTGTCATTTGATAGGCGGCACGGATACCAAATACTAGTATCGGGGTAGATATGGGTCAAAAAATATTATTGAACACCAATTTACAATTTATTTATTCAACATGCCAATTATTTATATTACTGGTTCAAAGGTAATATTTAGTTAGAGATGTTGGTGTAGGAATTCGCAATCAGAATGTAAACTACCAGTCAGTACTGTTATATAATAATCTGAAGACAAGAATATTAAGACTTTGCCTCGAAGAATTATTTTACAAGCATGATTGTTTTTAATCGAGGTAAAAGTTTTAATAAACTAATGTCATATGTGTTTTTTAAAATATGATTCCCTCTCGAACGATGCATGATGTCGTCGGATGAAAATGGAAACGTAGCCTTTATCTCAGCTATTTTAGCATGCATACGCCAAACTGCAATAAGTAGTACGTTACTTTTCCATAACCGAAGGAATGTCAGAAAAAGGGAAAACGTTTTGAAGGATATTCACCGCACCGAACCCCTTGACGTGCCTTTCATTTTTCCATTCCTATTTCTCAATCTCCCGACCATTGGACCCTTCCCCCTCTCCCAGTCCCCACCCAACCCTCCA
>LYUA01000260.1:177102-187152 GCA_002093875.1 Calopteryx splendens | reverse complement strand
AATTTTCAGAATTTCTGGGGAAAGTGGGTTTCAGGGTGGAACCACCTTAAATTCCACGACTTAAATATCCTCTTAGCAACGCCCCCGTGCTCTAACATTATGCAGCATAAATCTGTTTATTATTTCATTTACAAGAATAGACAAATGTAAACTCTTTGCCCTTGCATCGCAACGGTTAATTACTACAGTAGTTTATGTACACTTAACATGATTAACCTCAAAATCTTGTTCTTTGTATTTAGAGGTTGATTTATAAATTCCATGATAATTTCATCAGTTTCACATTTTAAATGGTTGAAATAACCATCATTCCATAAAGTATAAGAGAGTGGAAAATGTTTCTGAGATCAAATACGGCAGTTATTCTACAACTTTATCAATGCCTTGACTTACCCGTTCTTCACAAGGGTTATTCCAAGAAATCATTTTTGCTATTTCCCTCAAAATCTATTGCCGAAACTAGGCGACACTGTTACGGAAATATATTTACGGCCGGTTAATTCAAATGGCTCAGACATTATTATTTTCGTTTCCTTATCTTTTTAATTTTCCCCCAAATCCTACTCGTGCTTGATCGGAGTCCCGCTGGGAAAAGTTTGGTCAATGTCGCGGTGATTTTTGATTGTTTCCGTTGTTTTCAGGCAAAACCATAATTCAGACTTCCCCAAAATTGAAATGGATTTTTAAACGCCTACAATTTATTTACAAATTCCAACTCACGTCAAATTGTAAATTTACCTGTTCATATGCACAGTGTTATCCATTAAAATCTTTCTGTTTTCTTTATGCTATTCAATAATTTACACTAGGAAGTGTTCCATTTAAAGTCAAACTCTCGAGCATAAAATGCGCAAACAAAACAAATAATTGGCAGAATTAAGTGTTTCATGCGTAAGATAAGTCATTTTCCGTGAACATAAGTTATCATTCAGTTATTTTAATATCCAAATCAGTGAAGGGGCGCGTGGGATTCCGGGGTTAATTCGTCGCACGTCCTTCGCATTCTTACGGAGACCACCACAGGGGGGTATAAGAGAACCCACGAGAATTTTCGCAATTTGTCGGTCGGATTTGACGTAACAGCTACCAGTGTGTCATGCTTATACTTCCTGGGCGTTCTGTAAGTAGACTAAACAAATTTGGGCATGTGTACAAACAAATACTCACATGTGAAGAGAAACTGCCTATCTTAACTGCGGCAATGCCTCATTCTGAAATTACTCTTTTAGTCTCCATTCAACTACACTTTATGTCGACTAACCACAGCTTTCGACGTCATTTATTTATTTCCTATTTTAAACATGAAAGTTTATTAGATAATAGAAAATAGAAAAAATATAAAAAGAAAGTGCAAATAATTTATTATTCATTAATCAAATATGCCCCTTTGGAAATGGAGCTTGGACAGGTCAGGTTAGATCAATTTTTCATCCAGAATAAATGAGTAGACCTTGCTTGGGATCCCCTTTAAGAGATTTGTAAGAACTTATTTTAAAACTTTCTTCGGTAATAATACAATTGAAATTACGGAATGACTCCGTTGAGTGTTCGGTCTTATACTTTTAGTTTGAAGTACTATCCAAAGTGGATAACTTCTCAATGAACGTTTTCTCATTTCCCTCTTACAGGTGGTGCCAGCATCCACTCTCAATCCCTCAGTTCCTGTACCCATCTATTTGTCATGTTACTCTGCTTCTGCATCCGAATCTTGTTCGTGCGTTCACAGCTACGAGAGTGACTGTAGATCTGCTTTAAGACGAAGTGCTGTTTATACATTTACACTTATTCAGTGGAATGGTGGGTATAGTTTATATTTTAATAGCCCATTCTCCTCCAAATAAAGGCATGAACTCAAATATAAAATTTTAGCTCTTCATGTGTAACTTCTGTCAATTGATCATGGTGATTATAGTAAATAAAAGGATTTGCTTGTGAAATACAGGAGAGTAAATGTTTAACTCTTTATTTTTCAAGAATTATTAATTTGCAGTACAAAACTTTTGATTGGAAACATTTCTAACATTTTCTCCCCAGTCCAATCATTTATTCTCTTGATTTTGCACGGTTTATGAGAATACGGCTTAATTCTGCGTAATGTTTCGCTTTATTTTTCATAGTAGCTTTGACTTTCTCTTTAACTGCATATAAGATTGCATGCAGACCTATGCGCAATTCATAATAAAATTATAAAACCCATCAACTAAAGATACTATTCAATTCCCAATATAATGCTACACTTATGTCCATTTTATGATCATTCATATGATGATTATATAACACGTAGTGGTTTATTTTCTAATTTATCCTCAGATATATGTGGATTAATTTATTTGTATTTGATGAATTGAAGGATTGATTCAAAACTTTAAATAGGATTAAAAGATTTCATACTTCCCGTGCTGTAGCAGCAAAGAATATTGTTGTGTTTGTCCATGATAGAGGGGAACTATTTTTCCACCCTCTTCATCTTCTAGTCCGTCATTGTTCGTCAAAAATCATCTCTGGGACTATTCTATCCAACTTAATTTTTCTGTAGATCAGTATTGTGAAGAGTGCTTATAAGTCAATATAGTCGAAGAAATATAAAGTGATCACTTTTTGTCATCCTGGATCTTTGTGAATGAAAGATTGAATGGAAAGCATATTGTTGCACAAGCAATTGAACAAGCTGCACATTGTTGACAATTTAGACAAAAGTAAAATGGAATACCAAATCTACTGAGTATTAAACTTATTATCATCTCCAAGAAACAATATTAATTGATTAATAAATTCAACCATAATCAGCAATTGTAGTATCTTAAAAAAACCGTTAATTAACAGAGCTCCAAAAGTACAGCCATAATAAACAAGAGCATTTGCCCTTCATATTTTATCGGAATTATGAATCTGATGAATCACCCTTCCCTCATATTCAATTAATATATTCTATTAAGGTTATAACAGATGCATTGCACTGTCTTATATAACAGTAGTTATATAAGACAGTGCAGTAGATAACTCTATCACATCATTTAGGTATCTGCATATATTTTATTACATAGGTAGGTACCATACATCAGATCATATACGTGCATATTTGTGATATATCGTATTATGAATTTTAATTATAAAATGTAGGTACCTACGTAAAACTTAGTCCATCGTACCAGAATGAATAAGTTTCATTTAAGTATTTTTATGCAATTGTCCACTATTAATATTAACATTGCATACTTTATAAAAAAACGCCTGAAACAAAACTGAAATAGGTTGATAGCATGTAACAAGTAAATGTATGTTCATATTACAATGGCTCACTATAATTCCTGTTTCTGTTCTCTTTTCCAGACCAGTTGATAAGCACACCAGTTTAAAAGAACAAGATTTACATTTGGACATTTGGTGAGATGAAATGATAGAATGAAGTGCAGATCTGACAACAGTGGAGATGTGGAATGCAATGAAGAAAGACATTGTGCTGTCCCAAAGTTATATAAGATGCATTTTATCGTGGTGTCTTTCAATGGCCAGTTGTGGCTGTGCTATGATATGCAACTTTTACTGTCATAAAAGAAGACATTATGCTTAATCAAGGCTCTTCAAATGCAAACCTGAACAATTGACTTATTTCAGGTTTTAAGAATGTGAGGTGACTATGTGTTACAAGGATACCTTATTCCTTGTGTGAAAGAAGTCATTAAATGTGTAATTCAAATTCCCTTTTTCGTATTTCAGCTATTTCCAACGATGTATTGTGGTTTATGGAGGTACTGCAGCAACCTATTTCAGCCCTGTTATTCTGGCCAATGGCTAGTCCTACATAAAGATTGATATAGTTTAAGTGTAGCAGATCTCCAATTATTCTTATCTACTGTTTACATTATAATTGCATCATGACAGGAATGTTTTGCCAGGTTTTATTGATGCTACTTTAGAAAATATTTACACGTTGGAACTCAAATATTACTGAATTTAAATTAAATCTATGATCAGAGGAAATAATATTGGTGTATATTTGTAAACATGAGAGGCATCGACACTTCATTTGATGATGTGATTTGCATTATTAATTGTATCTATAAATAAAAATAGAATTTGGCACCTTGATTTTAAGCAATAAATGACCACCAGTTATTTTAATAATTATTTGTTTCTCATTGCCTTTGTGGTATTTCAGAATTCCCCAGAGTTAAATAACATGAATTGAGCGATAAACACCTAAATATTTAATATTTTTGGTCGAGAATCTTTGGAAAATTTTAGAAATCTTCAGGCAGCTAAAGTTTTGGTAAGAACGAATTGAAGGAAATAATTTGGAGTCATTGTTGAATATTAGTTATTCGGTAAATAGCATTTTTGCAGAATGAAAAATGTAGAAGGCCTGCCATTCTTTTGTGGAAGTTTTAAGGCGCATCCATTTCTGCCTTCTCGTAAAAATTAGCAGTACCTACTTATGAGCTTCTGATAAAGGAATAGAAGGTCTGATTTAGCAATAGAGGCTATCTGTAAGTGATTGACTGCGGATAATTTTCTATATTCACCTTTGATTTGTGCGTAGAACTGACTTTAGCATACATTTTTTGCTGACCCCAGGCTCCAAAATAAATGACCCAGATTTCACTGAACGTGTCAATTGGTGGCTAAACGGTAAAAGGCTGGAAATCCCCTGTGCAGTCACCGCACCCATTTTGTTAACTATTGGTGTATGAGTGTGGATTGAGAGCATTTGATGTTGAACATTGACTCATATTGTATATTACCTGGTTTGAAAATGACGATGTTGAATTTAATCCATTCTTCGTACTTCTCTTTATTCAGACCTCCCCAGTTAAGACTTCACCCCTTCAAGAATAAATTTTGATGCAGCAGTGAGCGCTGCATTCTTCATGAACCTCTTTTCTTTCACTCATTCAGAGGAAGCAAGGTCTTTGCAATTGGACAGTAATTGGATATATTTTCCAATTTTCTGTTTTCCTTACATCTTCAAACGTCTCCCCAGACGGTGATGTCATTGAGGTTTGGGAGGGGAAAAACACGTATTACAGTAATAGCAATTTAGTAATCCAATCCGTCCTCAGATGAAAATTAAAAATATTCACTTTTTTTCCTTTGAGGAAACAAAATTTAAAACTCGTCCACCCACTCATTGTATGACAAAGTCATCTTTTAGTTAACTTTTCGAGCGATAGGTATCGGGTGAAATGGCTAAAATCTTTGTCCCATTTCTAACATAAACACTGATTTGTTCCGCAAGTCAAATGCCATGAGGTTCAAAGTTCGATAGCAAAAACTTTTCTTTCGAAACATCTGCGTAGAAAATTTATTTAATAAATAACTTGGAACATTTTATGCCTTGTTTATTTCCTGTTCATCACAAGGGTAAGGTTCTTTGGAGTGCAAAGGGCTTACTCCTCCCTCTGCTCCTCTTGGCACATATTTACCAGATTTTAAGGGTACCTCATGTTTTCCTCGAACGCCCCCGTTGAGGGACAATACCCAAGACCTTCGGTTGGAAGTTAGAAACCTTCTCCTCCAGGCATCAGCCTAATGTGGAGGATACATAATCCTCCACCACACAACCTCCTCCCGGGAGCAGCTGCCCCCTGCCTCCCACCCTCTCTCGCTACACCCCTGTCCAGCTTCTGACGCCGCAGGTTTCACAACACCTCTGTTCCGATATCTTCGCATGAATATTCTTTACCTCAACTTTCAACCCTCCATGAATATGGCTGGCCCAAACGGCCCCCGCATCTCTGTTATTTTAGACGTATTGTTCCCAGTTCAGCGAAAGTACAATTTTTATGTGATTGAAATTAGGCAAAAGGCGGCAGGAAATACTATTAATATATATGCATTCTTATACTCTCTCGGCCCATTGAACCTATAAATTGTCGGGGTTGGGAGATGGAAAAGTTAGCTCTCGACAATACAATCCAATCACGGTGTTCAACCCTAAGGTTGGTTTGATCTCTAGACAAGTGGTAACTATATGTGCTCAATTCCCTCTCTCACTTCCCCTCCATCCGTTTCTCTCGTCCACCAGAGCCACCTTCCTCTACATAACGTCACTCATAGCGCGTAGCCGTGTTTTATTACCCTCCTTTAGGTATCTCTGAGGTCGTGGGTCCTTAAAGACATTGGGCAACTGAAGATCCAAATCTTCCGGGATTTCTTCCGAAAATGACTTGGAACCCACGGCGAACATTGGGCAACTGTCGACCTCATTTAGCCTACGTATTTATTTACCATATGTCCTCCTTTAATATGAATCTTTTTTGACTTAAAATTATGCCCGGACGGACTTTTTTTAACTATCCTACTGCGTGGCTGTGAGTGTTGACAATCTTGAATTTCATTTCCAGACCAATAATTTGACCACACTGCGGCCCGTCGTTATTTGCTATGTGACGACTACCGATGTCAACACAGATCGTCGGTGGAAATGGTGATGAAAATTGTTACTTTGTATAGTAATATAGTCGTGCGCCGGGCCTAGTATGTTGTTTATGTGCTTCATATATCTCCAGTATCTAGCGTCATTGTGGTAGATTCGACGCGGAGGTGATCACACTAATCTAGAAGTCTTGACTCAAGACTCTTGAGAAATGGCATTTAGCAATGTTACAGGGTTTTTCAATATGTTTATATTTATCATGACATTGAATTATTTCTATACGACGCGCTTCTATCGTGGACTTATTTAACTCAATCTTTGTGTTTCTACTTTGGTATCTCCACACGGCTTCCAACAAATTGTAGTGGAAGTTCAGATTTTTTTACCCTATGGCCCATAAGGCCCTATGGTCCCAGCCTTTATTAACAACGGTCTTCTTTTAGTTCATTTGATGACCCATAAAATCAAGCTCCAGCGCCTATTCACCGAAGTTTAAGGAATTTTTATTTTTTATTGCATTTCAAAAGTTGCCACGGGGCAAAATTTCCGTAGTCCTATGTACATTTTCCACCATCATTTGAGTCATAAGTGCAGGTTGGCGGCCCGAAGGCGAAAAGGTTTTTTCTTCATTTGGGAAAATGATGGATACCTGCGCAAAAAAAATAACTTAACTTGCTATTAATATCAGCAAAATGTCGCTCCGGTGATTTCTGGGGTCGAGATCTATGCCTTTGATCTAGGAATCCGGAATATTTTGACGATTTAAAGGTGAACTTAACACACCAGACAAGCGATACACTCGAACCTGATTTATCCCCGTGCAAAAATTAGCAAACCTTTCGTCATTTATTTGTTTTTCGTGGGACATGGTGAACGCCGGTAATCAAAATTACAAGTTCCTTCTGCTTATCTCGATGATGCATCTTCAACTGCGAAATTTTGTCCCGCTGCTGCATGGGTACGCAATAAAAATTGGGTTTCCATACCCCCCGCTTTTTGGGCGGGTTTTGTCTGGGTTTGGGGTGGAGGTGAGGGGGTGAGGCTAACGGTCGGAATGTAATATGTGGACTGGACGGATGGAAAACCCGGGTTTCAGGCTCCTAGATTCTATCAAAAAGAACAAGAATATTTTCAAAAATTACCCATTTACCCAAGGCTATCAACCAAAAGGTTGGTTCGATAGTTGGATTGGTTGGGTGACGCTCGGGGCGTCCAGAGGCGTCACCCGGAATCAAACCCGGTTTCCCCAGTTAGTAACCCACCGCTCTGCTCACTGGAAAACCACGCCCTTTTCTGTAAGATCAACACTGATATTTTAAAAAAACGCAATGCGGGGAACTTTAATTTTTGCAATATCGAACCATCCATTAGAAGAACTGGGATGGGAATGATTTAGCTGAACTAAAACTAAATGAAATTAAATAACTGCCTATTAAAACGATCATTTTATGACGGTTAAAAAACCTCCTTAATTTGGTGTCACAATTTATTTCCCTGCGACCCGAGTTCACTGTTTTCGAGCTAATATGCGAGCAACATCATCAGGACGTTTTTCGCACATTAGCTATAAAACGATGATTTTCGATTTTTAAAACCGGGAATTTGAAACATCCGGGCATTTGTTTAAACACATTTCTCACTTCTTGCCTCATCTCAGTGTCAACTTCACCGCGTGGTGTGAGTTGCCGATCTATTCTCACCAAGAGTTCACGCATGCATAACTGAGGCTGAGGGAGGGAGAGCCGTCTTAAGCCTTCTCTCGAAATCAAAAAGAAGGGATTACGCAAGAAATTATTTTTGGAGGCATATTTGAATGCGCATATTCTGCAGCCATCATAAATATTTTCAAATTATCCCGCGTGTCTTTTTGAAACTTTTGGAGGCTCATCGTAATCTCTCTCTTCAACCAAAATACACTCTTTCTGTGTAAATATGAAAAAAATCCTTATCCTATTTCTGAAACGGCGATTAAATAATTCGACGCTTCCCTTGCCGACAGAAGATCGAATGAGTTCTACTGCTTGGTCCGAGCAAAAATTTTAAAACCTACTGGTCGGCCAAAGAAGGACAGGGAGCATTTTACATCGCGTTCTGTAGTGGAAACAAGAGAGGAAGTTACGATGTGCAAACCAAACACAAATCCCTTTCGCCCAGACATTCCCAGTGTCTGCGCCGTTATCTTGTTTCCCTCGAATGCACTCAGCCCCCTTCCAACCCACTCTCCATTCGCGGAGAGGGGCAGCAGTAGCCGCCAAGTCCTTGGGGCGAGCCGGCAGGCAACATTTCTTCCAGGCATCGGTTAATGGGGAGGTTATGTTCCCCTCCATCGCTGTATGACCTTTTTCAAGGGAATGAGTTTTCGCTCCAGAAAATCTGCCCCCGGGAGCGGCCACTGCCCACAATCCTCTCTGTTCACATCTGCTCGGGAGCTTCCATATGGCATTGTCTTGTCACGGCATGCGTAAAATTTAATGGGACAGTTTTAGGCCAATGAATAGCATGGACAATCGAGGTGAAAATTAAGTGCCTTCGTAGTTATAACACGTTACCCGAGGGTTGTGAGGGGGGGGGGTTGTGTTTGAAATCCCACGGAATGATTCCGTGCACGTAACTAAGGAGTGACTTCGGATTCGGTGATGGAATATCGTTAGTGTGTGCCGTTTAAGCATGCCTAACCAATTCTTAACTTAGCCGGGTGGAACGATTTTGGTGAATAGTGTTTGTTGACTAGTGTTTGTGAAGTGTTTTTTGTGTTTAAACCACTCGAAAAATTATAATCATTCCGGTAGGCGTCGAACACGATCCCTCTGGTGATAACTAACGTTCGCATATACTGGATTCCGGTCTGGATCTATATTTCGAAATACGCCTTTTTTTGAAGGGATCGAGCGTGACAATGTTTCAATTTTTCGTGAAATGTGATTTGAAATTTAGGGTAGGATGAAGTAAACAGTGTCAGAATCTAAAGCCAATATTCATATTACCCTTAAAGCTCAGGGTTTTATATTTATTAATAGTTTCCTGCATAAAAATTCCCTCTGCGATTGGTTAAGCATACTTCTAACTAACTCCCTGTCAAAAGAGACAACTGCTAATGTGGGACTAAAATTCGAAGCGGTAGGTAATAGAGCGACCGACATATGAAGTCATTTGAGCCGTTAGTGATAGGGGGAGGTAAGTTGATAGAGTTAGGGACGGAGAAATTGTGGAGAGAAACCCAGCATCGACATTAGCCTAGTAAATCTTATTGTTAGTGAAAGGCAACAAGGGGTCAGACAGTTTTACGTCCCATCTGACGGACGGAAAACTTGAAGTGTTCTCTACAATTAACCATAGAGAAACCACTGGAAAAGTCTTCCGCCGCCGCATAGTGCCGAAAAAGTGGTCAAAATGTACCAAAATGAACTTTCAAATTTATGTTTTCCTTATACTTCGTTGTCTAAACTGATACTTTGGTCGGGGTCTTTACGCAAGCTAACTGTCCAGTCATAGGTGAACGCGAGTAAATTCAATGTTGAATTCACAGTTTGGCAGCTCACCACTGTTACGGACGCACACCCGCATTTTGGAGGCTTATTTAAGAGTATTTTTGTAATTCGCCAATCCACCGATTTCGATTTCGTAAAATGGAATCATCTCCAAAAAGTAAGTAGTTTTGAAATTAATATTTTAAA
>LYUA01000260.1:159748-170543 GCA_002093875.1 Calopteryx splendens | reverse complement strand
TTTGCACGTCAGTGCAACGTTACCACAATGTGCACGTTGTATAATAACCTTGTGCACCTCCATGCAACGTTGTGACAACTTCGACTGCTACTAGGGTACCTATATCTATTTTCTAACGTCATTATTTTTGTGTTTTATCCGTTTCCGTTTTACTTACGTGTCATACTTACAAAAGAAATTATGAGGATTTAATACACAATCTCATCTCAATCTCGTAGTTTACCACAGTACAAATAAGACACGAACTTATCTATTCATTATGCATTTATGTTCTCTCCTGATTGCTGTGCATTCTTCCATTGTCTCCCCTTCCACCCCCACCCTCCACTGCCCCTCAGGCTGCCGAGATTCTGCCAGCCCTCCCCTCCCTCCCTCTCGATTTCTTTCCCTACCCTTCCTACCATCTTCACGTGTCTCTCGAAACCGCACCTTTGCTCCCCCTTCTTTCCCTCCCCTCCAATGTCCTTCGACCAATCAGCGCTCTCAAATTCATTCTCGCTCCTGCGGCTATCGTGGAAGGTACGCTCCGCGCTTGTGTAAAATTGGATTTCATTTTTCAGCTTGGTGTGGAACGGACGCGTGAGCAGGAGCGATCGACCGATCGGTGTAAACGTGATTGTGTGAATGAGACTATCATAGGAGGTAAGCATCTAAGGGAATTTAGCGGGTTGACAAGTTATTCAGATATAATATTATTATTCAGATATAATATTATTATTCAGGTATAATATATCCTGTTCGTCATTATCTAGGTCTGTAGGTAATTTGAAACATGATTCAAATTAAATTCGTGACTTTTTCGCCGCATGCGTAGGTTGCTTCCTTGAGAAGCTGAAGTGATTGTTTCAATGCCTCACTAATGTGATATCGAATATGTTAATAATATCATAATTATGTAATGTGGGTGCAATGCTGACTCAAAACTTGTATCATGAACCTTCAGTCTAATGCATCAAATTTTATTTGTAAATTTCCCTCGATTTTCTGACTTAGGTCTTCGGGAGGAAGTAGTTAGGCCAATTAGAATAGGTCTTTCTGGACTAGGTATTTTTCGGGTTCCCTTCACGGTGCAAATTACTTTTGGATATCGTGGCTGGGTAATCGAATTAAATTCAATCAAACGGGCTTCTGCCTGATGATGGCGCATGCAATATATTTTTAATTCTATGAAATGAAACTAGTTCGGTACTATGTCCTCAAAAATATGAGCTGGCTTTAACATTTTTTCCGTCCTTTTTTACCAGTGTTGAATATAAGTTTGTTATGTATGTTATATATAAGTTGAATATAAGTTATGGCTTCGCCAATTCAGTGCATTCAAGAGTGGAAAATTAGTTTCCTGTGAAGACTAGGAGCTCCGTCACCCAAGAAATCTAGCATCTTTGGGTTCCCCAAGTTATTACCCGGATGTAAACCAATACTATGAGGTCATCAGCTGATCATTAACCTGCCAACTGCAGGATTCAGGTCGTCATTTTTAATTTTCCCATGAAGACACTGTTAATATTCCCATGATAAGTATTAATGTTCATTATTTAATTTATAGATAATGTTAATAGTTCATTTAGTTCATAAAGATCAAAATTTGAATTATCAATGGTTATATAAACTCCATAAATAGATAATGGTGTCATGGTTATATTAGATTTTGAAGTCATAGTTTTAACTGCTGTTAATTTTAATGAATGAATAATTTTAATGAATAATAATCTTTTGCCTAATAATTGGGGTAAAGGAGCAGAATTAATCCCATCACATTGTTAGTAATTTGTAAAGTATCCTATATCTACAGAAAATAAAATATTTTGCAGTAATTATTTAATATATTCCTCCTAATTTTATGTATCTATAACTACTTGAGAATACTATAAGAATTATTAATTAATGTTTACTATTAATCATATAGGATGAATTTTAAAATATTTTGTTATGCTTAGGTTTTACAGGTAATTCAAGTTAGTTGCTACTAGCATGCAAGCTGAAATCCTGGGATGGACAAATGTTTTAATAGGTTTTAATATGTCCAGATGTTTCTCAAAGTGTTGCTGCCTCAAGGAAGGTGAGGAAAACTCATCCATGTAAATGCTGTTCAGTTGAAATTAATTCGCCAATCTAAAATTCGTAAAAAGTTAATTTTTTTTCAATGCAGGAGAGCCATGGAAGGATACTAGTGCTTTAGGACATCAGCTGATTGGATGCCTAGGTTTCCAGCTTCTAGCTTTCCTCCTGCTTCCGGAAAGTAATGCAAATTTTCAATTATTTCCTCATTTTATTTCATATGATATCTCCTTTCTATGCTTTGATTACCCTACCCTGATGTGCGAGTTTCGCACACCGTTGGGCTTAATACTGGGTGAGCTCACCTACTAAACTGACCTTTGGGTTGATTACTGTGATTGATGCCTTGTTTAAAAGTTTAGAAGCAATTTCCAGCTAATTGCTTAAAACTGCTAACTAATGTTTTATATAGTTCATAACCAAGTTACTACAATTGGTGGAATGCTCACAAAAGATTGCTAGTTTGTCTCAAGAATTTATATGTATTTGATTAGTTTTCAATAGGCAGTTTATTGTAAGTCAAATTATTTTTTCCTTTGTCACATATCTTGAACCTAGTTCTTTTTTCTCACATCCTCATTAAGGGACTAGTGTAGATCTTTGTTGAAGTATCTCAAATTGGTTTATTGCCACTTGATGTGCATCAACATAAGGTTAAGAGACTATAATTAGTGATAATTACTTGTGCTGTGTGGGATGTTTAAGTAAAATGTGTATCTTTAGTTATGGCATGGGCCTGACTTGAGAATATCAAATCAAGGGAAGAGTATTCCTTTGTCTTTGAGATTTTAAAATTCATTTCAGAATTTCAAGCATCCTGTTCATTTCCCTATTATTTGAATTGAACATTTTCAGCATACAGTATAGGTTTTAAAACTAAAGTTGATTTAATAATGTCTTGCTTCACAGAAATTTCCATGCTGTGATAATCGATTTATAGCATTGTTTTAATAAGATTTTAGTGTGTACATATCAATAACTACATCCTTTTACTGAAACATAATGTGGTATTGCTTTCATTAAGAGTTTTTTTTGGTGGGAGCTAGTTGTTTGAAAATTAAGGAATAGTTGTTCGGAATAATAAGTTGACTTGTTATTCATTTTAATTGAAAATATTGATATAATATTTTTTAAATCTTTTTTTAAAGTAATGATTTCCTTTTTCAGTTTCAAGTTTGCTGCCACCAAACTTCACTGATGTGCAGTTTGCTGCTACTACTTTGTATTTAAGAGAATGATCCTCTGTTGAAATAAAACAAAATTTCTTCAATTCCTTCCCCTATAGTTGGGATTCTAAGATCAGGACCTTATTCTTGGTAATTAATACTCTGAATTAAAAGTCACATTTCTTCACGAAGAGTCATGCTTCAGGATAAGAAAAACTTGGTGTTTCTATAGTAATTACTGATCAAAAACCACAGGAGTAGTGTGGCCTCTTGTGTTACCACTTTTGAAGAGGTGGCCTAAGTAGGTAAGTCCTTTTCCAGCTACATTTTTATTAATTTTCCTCTATTAGAAAGGAAACAAATGCTGTTTTTTTACTATAGTCTTCTGGTCCTGATAGGTTTTTGTGTTACAGTGGGCACTAAAACCATTTCGTAGCAAACTCAATGGTACCTTATTTTCAAGAATGGGTGTTTGATACCAAAGTGAATGCAGAAATTATTTTAGTTAATTTTTTTTGTTTAAGCTATTTTTCTCTTGCATTTCCTGTAATGAAATAATTTGGGCTGAGAAGATGTCTGCAAACTCTTGAATTCAATGTGTAACATTGTAATATACATAAGGTATGCATGCTAATATAAATGTAATTACATATGTGCATTATACATTTAACGGGATGAGATAGAGTAGTTAAATTGTCTATTTATATATTCATAGTTTATTTGACAGATGTTGAATTTTATTGTTGTGATTGTTAGGTGACATAACATCCTGGCTCTTTGGGTGGCAGTAGAGAGAATGGGGGAGAGCAATGTGTCGAATGAGTTTCATGTGAGTGGTAGCAGAAGGTGAGACCCTGAACCCAAAAGGTCAGTGTGGTAACCAAAGTTTAAGTGCTGTAAATATTTGAAATAATTATTTTTATAACATTTCTATAACCCACCAAAATGTAGAATGTTGCCATGGGTTTTTATCATAGGTTTCCAAGACTTTAAAATGTAGTTACGTTATGAAATTATTTCATTCATAGTTAATCTAACTATTAAAGGTTCCACCTTGTTTTGGATGTTCCCTAACAAATAATATGGATTATGTTTCTGATGGACTTCCTCTTGTTTGTCGTGCATTACCTATTTCTTTCTTCAATCCATTGGAACTTCCAACTTCCTTCATGCTGTCCAAAAAGCCAATTCCCAACTTTCCTCTACACCACTTACCTTGGCAATATCCTACTATTACTGCCTTGATTCTTCCCTTTACCTCTCAGTATTTCCTCCTCCCACTTTTTATGTTTTACTTGTATTTCATGTAGCCATTCCTCTCTTCTGCAACCTTATTTTAAACTTTGTAATTATTCTTCTCCTATGCCTGACTGCTTCTCTTCATTAGTCTCCATACCTACATCTCAATAGCCTCTTACCTACGCTCATTTTCTTTCCTCAAAGACCAGGTTCTGGATCCATAGAGCACTATGCTCCACATAAGTCTTTACTTTGCAAATGGATCATCAAATCCCTTCGCAAATGCTTCTTTGGCCAATGTCATTCATCTAATGTCTATACCACTACTATTATTTTCTTCCAACTAATACCCAGTTGCTTGAACTGCTACATGTGCTGTAGATCATTCTTTCTCAATTTAATGTGTAACTTATCCTTTCTAATTCTCGATCATTGCTTTAGTTTCCTTGCTTTAAATCATTCTGTTTTCCCACATAGTTCCTGTTAAGCACTAATCAATTACTGATGGCAGAAACTATTTTAAGCCCTCTTTAATGCATTCAATGATATTCTGATTTAGGTATATCTTATATTCCTTTCCACTAATTTTTCTCATTACAGCTATGACATCACAGTTCACCTTTTTCATTTTGTTCACCATTTCTAAAATTGTCTTCATCTGGTAGTTCTTTGTCCTGTTATGTATTTTCAATATTATTATATTAATTGTCCTGTAGTTCTCACAATACCAGTTTACTCTTTTATCAGGATGGGGATCAAAATTGATCTGTTGAAGTCTGCTTGCCCAATTCCCTCCTCATAAATGATGTGTAATTCCAAAAAAAAATTCTTCCATTCATTTTTCCCCATCTTTGATAATTATTTATGGATAATATAAATCCTATTGTGTTGCTAGAAATATTTTCCCATTTCAATCTTGCTATCTACTATTCTTGCACCCAAGCTATCATCCATGTCATATTCTCTTTTTTTTTAACTGGTTGGCCTAATTGTGTTACCATAAAGTTCTTCTGTAAATTCTTTCCGCCTTCTCTCAATAACTTTTGGCTCAATTACATTAAATTAAATGTCTTGTCCTTTGGACAGAGCAATTGTTTATATGTTACATCCTGATAACTATGTTATCAAATGCTCTGTCCTTCTACTTTTCCACATTTTTTAAATATCCAATCTTCACACTGGTCATGTCACTTAAGTTTCTTGACGACTTTGTTTCTCAAGTTCGCTCTATAATCTTCTTGTCACCTCCATGGGTATGTTCTTCCATTGGAGTGTTTCAAGTTCATTGGGTCATAGTAAAGTTCTCCCATTTACATAATAATAATATAGCCTGTGATTCATGGCATAAATAAATATCTTAGTGTGTACTAATGTTTTCCTTTACTGCTCTTTCTATCCCATTCCAAGGTCTACCTACCTTTCCACGATAATCCCCATCCCCTGATCCTCAGTAAGATTTATATTACTTGTTTCTTTATATTCCTTCCTTTTTGCTCCCACTAAAGTGTCAACATTTCACTTTCACACTCTTATCCCTCCTGATCACATATAATTATTAATTTCATTTCATAAGTAAATTATATCTGTATCCACCCCAAGGAAGCTGTGTGGGGATTGATAATGCTGTTTCTATTAAAATACCTACTGCTATTAAGTACATAATTAATAATAAGTAATAAAGTATTAACCTACTGGTACATCTACTTCCTCCTAGTGACTACTTTTCAGCATAAACACCAGGATTACTACTAGATTGGTCATGTCAGCTATAATCCCTGTCAGTAAACTGTGTTATTCTACTCTCATCTTCCCTCCCCTCCCTTTTCCCCCTTCCCCAGCTGCCAGTTATAAATTACTCTGCACCTATCACTCCAGTAATCCCTTGATTTTTTTCTAAATTCCCTATTCTATTTTTATTAATATTCCATGTCCCTATCCCAATATTCATGATCCTGGTCAGTCTGCTGATGCCTTCATGAAATTAATCATCACAGAAATCAGCCCGAAGGTCTGATAGCATACCAAAAATATTTTTAACCTAGGGTTGTGCTATTGGCTCCCAATGTTCAAGGAAGCCTTGTTGGGTGATTTCGGTGATATATTCTCCAGGTTAATACTAGCTAATGGTCATGTGTTGCCATAATGTCAATGCCATACCATATTTTGGGTACTAGGTCTTCCTGAGAAATCACAGGCAGTACAGGGAAAGGAACTGGCCACCCTACCCTGACGTGTGAATTTCAGATGCCGTTGGGTTTAGTACTGTGTGAGTTCTACATTCATCTACCAAACCCACCTTCGGGTTGATTACTGTGATTTTTATTAACAAACCAGTCAAATAGTGCATATATAATCATATAAATATATTGTTTCTGCTGTAAAAATCCTTTTCTTTTATCTAAGCAAAAAACCTGATGAAAGTAGTACTGTAAGAAAAGTATTTTTATTGATTCCTGACAAATTTCTATTATATTGGATAAACACATTTTTTATCGTAATTTTGGGATTAGGTGAGAAACAATAAATATTTATGTTAGTCTAATCCAACTATTAAATGGCAGAGCTCCTTTTAGCACAAGGGTAAGAATCTAGAAGGATATAGAATAAGATGATCCTAGATTATTAACTGAACCAACTTATTTATTTTCTCTGTTATAATTACTTATATAGTTTTAGGTTATTAGTGTATATTGGAGGTATTGATGTTCATTTAAATGCATGTTATATGATCATAAATGTACTGGCCAAGCACTTGTTGGGCTGAGGGTTGGTCCTCTTTTGGCCTGCTGAAGTTGTCACGGAGCATGGTAAATTACTCTAAATGGGGTAAAAATGAATTCCTCAGGGTAGATGAAGAACTCTAGGCAGGCAGACTAACCACCTCTACATTTAAAACCCCTGCCTAGTGCAACACCAAACAAGACCACACTTACCCTCTTTAAAATGCTCTATGAACTCCACAAACTTTTTACCTCCATTCCATCTTCCTCAACCCACTTTTCTTAAAAAAAAATTCTCCCAGCTAATGCAATCTTCAATATTACTCGAGACACACTCCATCTACGTCTCCTGCATTCCTTCTTCTCTTACCAAACAATGCATGTTTTCTATCTTGCCCCTCAACAACTAAGTTTAATGGTTGGCTTCTCAGCCATGACATGACTGAATTTAGATGTGAATTTGATTTTCAAATCTGTAATTTTATCCTACTGTGGCCCCTCAATTCTGTATTTAATCTATGCTGTAGGTCGGAAAGAAATGCTTTATTTTATCTCACAAAAAAATGTGAGCAATCTTTATCTATCCGAGTGATCTATCTGTACAAAGTTTTAGAATACAGTTTGCTTTTTCAAATGTATTTATTTTACTCAGTACAGTAGCTTAGGCTCAGGGCAACATTTGGCTCTCCAGCCTCCAAAGTCCAATTCTATTTATATCACAGAGCACTGCTGACTTTCAACATTAATTTCTGGGGTCCAGATGTGTTGGCCTAGTCAGAATGTCAAGGATGACTGCTGTATTTCTACCTCTGCCACACACCCTCCTCACTCCAGGGCCTGCCATAGTATACGTCCCTCCCATGAGCATCCCATTATTCTCGCAAGTACATACGAGTCTTTCATACATATCATCTTTTTAGATGCAGACTGCCAATTTAAAATTCATGCCAAGTTAATACCTTTGTCAAGGGGCATGGGGTGTGAACCTCGCACATCAAAAACAAAAAATGCTGTAATATAATTTAAGCAAAAAAAGATTAATACAATTGTATGGGTGATTCAAACATGTACAATAGTTACCTGGTCTTGGGATAATTTATACCTTGGTATATATAATCCTGGTTTGTGCAATTCACATAACTAAAGATAATTTCAAATTTGTTTCATGACATAATGATAGATATTTTGTTGATTAGTTTGTGCGGTCTGAACAACATTATCGGTGTGAGAAGTTGCACATTTAGCTGTGATGAGTGCATTTATGTTTCCATTTGTGGTGGTACCAAGCAGATTCATTTAAATTCCCACCCTTAAAATTGAATGCCCTATTAGGAGCTAACTAATGTCTTGGTGCCTATAATAAGCACGTACTTAAATATGCGTTAACAATCCCAGGATTCATTGTTGAAAATATGGACGGTATGATAATAGACACTGAAGTACGATAATTATTACAGAGTCTGGTGCCTGAGGGATGTTTGCATTACTGCTGTACACCTGTTTGTTATGAATTGTGTCCCTCAATTTGTGTTAAAAAATTCTGCTGTTCTTGCTTTTGTACGGAGGCTGTTATGCAAAAGGGCAAAAATCCAGAAAGCATGATGGTGCAATTACGTAAGGAAGATGATGAAATTATTATTATGGTAAATTTTTATGTATTTTAATTCCATATTATTTTATCATTTATTTATTACTACAGAATTGCATTCAATTTATTATATTCATTATGGAAAATGACAACATTTGAAAGTTAAAAGATTTTCCATTTGTACTTTGACTTACAACCTTAAACTATTGAAATTCTATGGAACCACTCCTTCTTAAATTGCAATCATTTTATTGTTGTTAATGTTAAGTTGAAATGGTATAGCTCTAGCATTTTATTATTACCAGGAAGGGTATTGTTGTGGGTTGCATAACATAAGGCTGGTTTACCCCCTCCCCAATCCCTATCACCCTGGTAATACCAATGATACATATGGTGAGTTTTCAATGCATTTTATTAAATTGTGATTTCATCCATGTTAGTACAGGACATGCATGGGTGGTACCAGAGATCAACTATGTTGCAATGTATAGTACTCCATGTTTTATTGTTGGTACAGTCATTGTTGAACCTTGAATCTATTTATCCTCATTTTGATTTTTTCTCTGTAGTATGCCATTACCATACACTTTTTTATATTAAACTTAGTGTAAATCCTGAAAAGGCTAATGATAGAAGTTTAGCTTTATTACTATGAGGAAACCCCTGTAAAATTGACTTAGGGAAAAATTTTGAGTATTTAATGGAAAAAAACAACTTGAACAGAATAAATAGTTGTATTTAATCTTTCCCAAAATTAACAATTCTTTTGATCTTGAGTTAATATTTATACCAATCAAAATCGTTCGATGCCTGCATGGTATATATGACTTTCTCCACAGTTTCTCATACTTCCTTATATTGCTTTTCTGATCCCATGAGACCCTATAGTCTGCAAGCCTTTGAATCTAAAATCTTATGGTCTATGAAATCAACCCTCTATGCTTATTAACCTCAATTTAGATCAATTTTTGTTACATTTTTAAGTGGGTGCCGACATGTTTCTATATTCCTACGTACAATTTGACTTGAGCATATAATGTCTTTGGATTTAGGAGTATCTGCAGTGTGATAGCCCAGAGACAAACATTTAAAAAAATTTGGAAAATAACAGGTGTGCATAAAAACTAAATCTCTCACAATTAATGCAAACTAAAGCTGCTGTAGTGACTGGTGGCCATATTTATGCCTTTAGGTGTGTAAAGGCAGAATATTTTAACAATTTAGAGATGAGCATAGGGCACCACCCAGGCAAGACTACCATCTACTTGATCTACATTTATTATTTTGTATTTATTTCAATATTAATTCCTGTTCATGGGATGAGGCAAATCATGGTTATAAAATGTCATCTGCTTACATCTAATATGTCCGCAGAAAACAGATTCTAGCTCATCAATGAAAGCACTTGCCATGTGCACCCTGAAATTAAGCACATACGTGTTTTAGCCTGTATCTATAGATTTTTGCAGTTTATTTTGATGCCGAGGAAACTTAACTATGCATGCAGAATATTTTATGGCTTTAAGTTTCTCTCTCATGGCTGTGTGCATTTTAAGAGTGTAGTAAATGATCCTACTGCGTATCAGTTCCTAATTTGGATACATAGCAAAGGTTTTAAACTTTGTTGGCATTTTCTTCCCTGGAGGAATCCTTTATTTCATAATATCAATGTAGTCCTATACTATTGTTTCAGAATTTCTGTAGTTTGCGTATAAATCATAGTTGATCTAGTTTGATAAGCATGTATTAGCAAATCAATGAAATGGTATTACTGAGTCGTTTTCTCTCAAAAGGCAATGTCTTCATAATGAAATAAACTTAGTATTTTCCACAGCTTTATTACGAGGCACGACTCGTTTCACTACACTGTAGCATAATCTGTGCACAGGGAGGTTGGGAACACGAAAAACACATATTGGTGTTCCCAACCTCCCTGTGCCAATGATTATGCTACAGTGTAGTGAAACTCATCATGCCTCGTAATAAAGCTGTGGAAAATACTAAGTTTATTTTATTATGGATAT
>LYUA01000260.1:146892-159378 GCA_002093875.1 Calopteryx splendens | reverse complement strand
CCAATAAGTTTGACTTTCCTAGAGTGGATTGTTTGGAGAAGCGTTCTCCTTTCATTAACTGCTTCTAGCACTTGTTAGTTTTCCTCATGCACCAACTTGTTTTTGTCATTCTCCTCCAGAACCACATTTCTGCAGCAAGTAATCTTTCTTTTTCCTGTTTGCTCAAAATCCATGCTTCACAACTGTATGTGAGCACTCTCCATATGAAGGTTTTAACAAATATTTTTCAGTGTCAATTGAGAGGTGATTGTTGGCTAGCAGGTTACGCTTCCTGTGCAATGGTCATTTGGCCAGGGTTATTCTTCTTTTTACATCTTTGAAGCTTTTATTTTGATAGTAATATGGCTGCCCAGGTACCAAAATTCTCTCTATTGCACTATGGCTGATTTTTCAAGTTATATATTGGCATACTGACTGTCGTTGATCTTATTGACAACTATCATTTTGGGCTTTTTGATATTAAAGTTTAAGTTTAATAATAATAATAATGTTTAAGTTAAATCTCTTCAATTCATTGTTGAGAGTCATCAGCATGTGGTTCATGTCCTCAGATTCTGCCAGAATGGCTGTCATCCGCACACCTGATACTGTGAATATATCTTCCATTTATTTTAATGCACTTGCTCTTGTTTTTAGTTCTTTCAATCGCTTTTCTATGGACAGATTAAATAGATATGGTGACAGAGGACACCTTTGTCTTACTCCTCTTTCTACTTTTGCCAATTGTGTATGTTCATTTATATTAATTACAGTGATTTAAGACTTATAATAATTTAGGATCAATCTTCTATCCCCCCCAGGTAATTTATGTTTTTTCAAGACTTGAAATAATAGCTTCCAGTATGTCCTATGACAAGCTTTTTTTAAGTTGATAAACCTGATTTATGTTCTTCTGTTTACCTCTAATCTTCACTCTAAGATCAGTCTTACAATTAGTGCTAGTGTCACTTCTCTTATGCCTTGGTCTTTGTTTTAATTTTATTTTTTATGACATTGATCAAGATTTTCGATGCATGGGATAGAAGGGAGATCATTCTGAAGTTGGTACAGTCACTTTTATTTTGTTTCTTGGCGATCATTATGGTCTTGCTTTTAATGAAATGTGATGGCAGGGTTCCTTTCATGTACATTCAGAGATTTTTTATATAGTTCTTTAAGTGCTTGATTGCCAAGATTAAGTAGTTCTGTTGTTATTCCATCAACCCCTGCTGCCTTTTTATCTTTGAGGTTTTTCAGTGCTGCGTCCAACTCTGACGTACTAATTGGCTCACCTAACTTCTACCTACCTCGCAATTCGTCCTCAAAAACTTCTTCATTCTCTATGTATTATGCCAGATCTTCTATGACCTCTCCTCAGTAGAGATCTTCAATATATTCCTCTCACCTGGAGCTTACGTTTTTGTTTTCAAAAAGCATGCTTCTGGCTGTGTTTTTTTACAATGTTGCTTTTTGTTTTTTTGTATATACTGCAGAGCCTTGATGGTGGAGTACACTTTGCCTAGGTAGGTACTGGCTAAAACTTCTTCGATTTCTGCACATCTCCCTCTCCAGTTCCCTTCTCTTCCCTGCGCTTGTTTGCTATCAAGTTTTTGATGACCTTCCAAATTCTTGTCCCTTGAGCCTATTATGTTCCTCAATCAACCTTTGTATTTTTCTATTACTGAGTAGCTACCTGGAATTTCCAAGCCATACAAAATCATTTCCATAATAGGATTAATTTGATCTTTTCTTAAGATTTCCTTGCATGAACTCCATCCAATTTGTAAAAGTTTCTTGCACCTATTAATTTCTCCTTTTAATCTCCAATCTAATAGACTTGCTGAGCGTTGTTTAAAATGCTCCATACATAGTGAACTGCTGTACACTGTAGTTTATGCTTCCCTAATTTTGATGTTTGAGGTAGCATATTTCTTAGTCATATTTCTGGAGAACCTCAGTGTCAATGTTTTCTTAAGTTTCCTACACTAGTTCTGTAATGCACTCGGCAATGATAGCAACCCAATGGCTAACTAAATACCGATCATCTCGAAATCTGATTTCAGGAATTCCCCTTCCATGCATACATTGAAAATCATGGGTGGCAATGGACAACCCTGTCTTCCCCCCTGTCTATAATTGCTTACCGTGATTCTCCATCTGTTATAAAAGTTTCTGATAAGTTGCCTATCCCTCTAGTCTTCTCCCACTTCTGAAGTATGATCATTAATTGTGCTCTGTGCTATAATTTCTATGCTATCTGACTATGAGAAATTCACTAAACTCTGACAAACACCTTGGTTGTCTTCTATATTCCTACCAGTGACCTCATTACTGCTCCCCACTTCTACCCATATCCAAACTGATCATCCTCTAGTAATAATCCCCCATTTTTCCATCCTTTAGTTGATGGTCCCAGGTATTACTATTTTTGCATATGATATCAAACTAAGGATATATTTTTTTAATGCTTTTTATGCTCATGAGTGTGTCCATCAAAAATATGCTATGGCCAGGGTGGTCATTCAACCATGAAACCTTGACTTAGCCAACAACATTCAACAATTTTGGGTTATTCTGATCTTTATTTCTTTCTCTTCAGCCTCTGATGGGACTTTTTTTGCATTAATTTTTACATAATTTCTGAAGAGGTCATTTAATGAAAAATTAAGCTTTATTGTCTTCTGAAAATCCCATTAAACTTACGAGAAATATTTCAATCAATTGATACACAAACAAAGCATTTGAAAAAAGTTTCATTCTATAATGTGCAAAAAGAGCAATTTCACTTAGTCTTAGGTTAGGCATGTGCCATTCAAAATTTTTGAAGGGCTAAAAGGAATTTTAGGGGTTTTCCATACAGTTTCTCATGCTTCCTCCAGGAAGCATTTCTTTCTTTGCCCCCAAGACTCAAACAGTCGAATTTCGGTCCATATCATATTCACCTACATTGTAGTTCAGAGAATTTGAATTTTTTTACAACTTTTAAAAACTGTCGTAATGAGCAGTGTCTGTCCGTCACCTATACAAATTTGCCACGAATGAGGCACATTTCTCAAAGCTACTAGTCAATTTAAAAGTCCTTTTAACACAATCGGAACCTTATCTATAAAATACTGAACTATGTGAATCCTTAAAAGCAGATGGGATAAGTGAAGCAGCCGATTTACTTTTGTTATAAGTTTGTACTTGAGTGAACCACTAATACTTTGAAATTGACTTTTAGTTTTGAGAAATGGTGTTTGGGAGCCAGAGGAGAAACTTATTTATAACGCTATAAGTATAGGGTTAAGCTTGAGACGAGTTAAGATAAAGAAAATTAAACAAATGTTAGTTACATTACGGATTTTTTTTTTAAATAGTGGAAATCTGCCGGTTGAGGTTTTTTGTCCATGAAGCCGCGTCATTTTAACGATGCGAATGCGTACTTAATAGAAACGGGATACTCAAAATTGGCTGATGCACGTGTCATAGTATTCTATATTCATCGATTTTCGATAGTCATGAGAAGTGCCTGTATCAAATTTAACAATGAATGCCTTCTGCTTATCCGTATGAGACCTACTTGAAACTGTGCATCGCAATCGGATGGTCACTGCAGTTCAGGTACTCACCTGTTTAATGTTTGATCTTAATTCTTAAGTAAGGGTATCCCTGCATACAATGTTTTTTGTTTCTCCCAAGTTGTAGGATGGGTCTTAGCGAGCGAAGTGGACATCCGCTGCATGGTACTGCGTAGAGATATATTTAACTTTGTCTGCATGATTTTCACCGGAGTATATTTATTTTATAATCGCAGGTTCAAGGTAAGGTGCGAGAGCAAGGTGTGTGAATGCTTTGTTATGATACAGCAGTCAGTATCTGTTCTTCCACTGCTTGCTCACGCAAAGCCTCTAGATTTTGGTTAGTTTTTGCAACAGTGCTTTCGATCTTGAAGTAAAGTTGAATGTAGATACTACTTAACATCCGCAATTTCGAAATTCGTAGAAACGCAGAAATGCTGTGTGAAGAAAACGTTCGCAACTCGGAAACCTAGTCCCATAGGGGAGAGCATTAGGGAAAGTTGTACGGGAGAAATCTTTGTCATTGATTCATTTATTTTGTTTGCCGTAAGAACAAATATTCGCAGCAATTACCTAACGTTTCCCTAAATTGATCAAATAATTGCAATCGTAGAAATGCAATTGTCGAAAGGTCGAACTATTTATTTCAGTAACGGTGGCTTATTAGGACGTGAATGGGTTAAATTCTTAGCGATTTATACAATTAAATACGTGTACTCGGGCCGAAAAAAATTATTACCAGGGTGTCCAGCGAGCGAGGAAAGGGGGATTTAACGGGAGTGTTTTTATCATCTGGAATTGTGCTCGAGTTATGCTGGAATTAATATTTAATGTCAGTGCTGTTTTTGAGGAACCGATTACCGGTAGACTGGTGGCAGTTGGCTAGGCTAATCGTCTGGCTTTACCAGGAGAGGTCCGCACCGATAGGTACTTGGATTTCATTTATTAATTTTTTTGTGGAGTAACGCAGTCTCATCTAGGTGACCGAATTTTATATTTGAGCATTGTTATGAATTGTATATCAAAATCCTGAGAACTTGGGATGTCCGTCCTTGAGTTTTATTGAAATGTATCGAACAAAAGGTACAAATAGGAGCAATGCTGCGGAAGGATCGAAATTTTCGTCTCGTTCCGGTCCCTAATTCTTTCAATTGCAATGGAATTGATTACGCCGTTACTAATCCTGAAGGAATGTCATTAGCGAAGCAGGTTGCATGCGAAAAACTCGCCGGGCGTTTAAGATAGGTATGACGTAGAAAATTAACATTTTGTAACTAGTATGTGGGTGGGGGGGGCGTCACCTTGCTCGGCTCGTAATGTCAGATTTTCTGTGTGTTTGTTCATGTGCTCAAGAGCTCACTGGTAAGACTTGAGCAGTGAAAGATGCATTTCTCGAAAGTTGAGTAAAATGATTAAACCTTTAAAAAATTGAATTATTAAAAAACGATTAAGCTGTCGAAATGGCGAACATCCCCATATCTCCGACGTTTTTCACACTCGCCGTCGAAAATATTAAATATCGCGTGAACAACTCAACACACGCTAAGATTCAAATGCTCTTTTAGAAAGCCCTAACAGTACCATACAACATGCAAAAATAAACAGTTTTGTCTCTTTAAGTATTTAATATTGTTTTGACGTGCGGTGTTTTATTTTAAAAGTTTGCGAATAGGTCGTTGCTGTGCCCCCGCCCCCTTGTATTTTATTTTTTATTTAATTTCGATCGTGATATTTTTTCACAAACACGTAAATTTCATTGCTTATGCTGTACCATAGTGCGGATCGAACAACCGCCACATCATGAATAATAAGTCTCATAAAACCATATTTACACATTGTGCAGTTATGCACTCTTTGCTGGAATTTAAAAAAAAAATTGAGGGACGCGCACAACTTTTTTCTCCTATATCGCTCACTAGGTACCCTGACTTTCGAACGACTTTACAGGTAAATATTAAAAAACTTAAAAATTGTGATTTTGAGGCCTTCAAACAAAAGGTGAATCGATGATCGAGAGGCCACCCTGGTAACCGGTAGACGACGTGCCGCAAATAATAGTGCCCCTTGATGAGGCTTCACGCCAATACTCGGAAACTTCAAGATTAGATCTTTCTATTCGGTATAGGAATTAAATCATTTACTACTTCTTATTTTTTCAATCATGTAATAGTACTCTCCCATTTCAATTTTTTTCTAGGAGTTTCCTTCTCTTTATTTCCTGGGAATTTGCTAACATTACAATTTCTCATACCGTTTACTACTGCCCATTATCCACTTGGAAGTGTCTTGGCGAAAATTACTTCAATGGCTTTGAAATAACCTTAAAACAATGGAGTTCAGTGATTTTTGTAAGAATTAAACCAAATTCGTGGAAAAAACGAATCCGTCCTCCGGCAGTAACTTGAATATAATATTCTAAAGCTAATTTTTTTCGTTAAAAATTGCCATTGAAATGTTGTTCGGAAATTGATGTGCCTCTTTCTCTCTCTTTCCATGTTTCGCATATCTTAGCGTAAGTAACGAATTCTTGTTGTCTGTACAAATTGGTGTGAACCATGCTTGTAGAAAATCGGCTCCTCATTGATGTCCAGTCGCTTGATCGGCAGTTATTCCCTTGTCATTTTATAATTAACTTCTACGTGAAGCATCTTTCGTGAAACATCGTAAGCGTATATCGGTACACACAGTGGGGGGAAGGGATCCCCTCGTCCCTCTAAGTTTCAGACTTTTCACAGACTACTTAATGGCAATTTTTGGTTCTATCCAATGTTTATTGTTTCTCAGTTCGCCATATTGCTGGTCATCGCACTGTCAAGTTATCAGGGAGTAACTACTGTTAATTTTCGTTCGAGGAACACGAATAATTCGTACTAGTGCAAATATTTAATGCCTGAACCTAGTTAATTTAGTTGATTTTTCTTGAAGTTGGTCTTTCAGAATTGAATCTTCGCCTCAACCTTACATTATTCCTAGTTGATATAATTCACAATTTTTCAGGAATTTCATGTCATACCCCGATTTTTATTTCCTCTTAATTGTTTATATGATAAGAAAAATAAAGATTTAACCAACAATAGATACTGTACATGTTTTATTATTTCTTGAAAATATGATGACATGCAAGCTCCAACTCCATGCTATAATTTTGGAGTTTGATGTCACCTGCCAAGGCAATCATTAGCAGTAGAACAAAGGTGAGATTCCTTAGTCTTAAGTTAACGTAATTATTTCCCCTCTTTAAGTAAATGAATAAATTTCAAGTCTAGGGTTCCTCGCACGGAATATTTTATTCAACGCTCGTTATTTGTATATTGGACTTAGTTTTGTGTTGTCTTGGAATATGTTCGTTACTCACTCGCTTTAGGGACAGAATACTCTTTCTCAGATTTATGTCCGCTAGGGTGTAGTTGGTATACATTGTGAATGAAACGCGACCGGGGGGGAGGGGGAAGCTATAAAATGTGTATTATAGTTCTCTGGTAACAGATACAAATTTTTGGTTTTTCTAATCAATTCATTTTTCAATTATCTTAGTTTGACTATTTGTATATTTATTCGTCACTTTGTGCAAGAATCAAATTTTAGAGTAGTTGACTACATCCTCGATGCAATAAAAATTATAAAGTAATTTTCTCAAATACAGTTAACTTTCATGGTTTAGCACATTTTTATAGGTTCATTCACGTCGATAAGAAAAATCTAATCATCGTAAGGATAGGTGATCCTAGTCTTATAAGAATGAAATTGTTTCCAAGGAGTATCGGGAAGTAGGTTCATTTTTAATATTCATTTGCCCGTGTAATTACGCACTAGTACTATTTCCATGCTCTTCTATTGGAGCAGAAAATTTCTTGATTTGTACAAGATTCCTTTCGTTAATATTGTTACGAAATTTTAACTTTCCTTTTCCGTCCATTTAATTCAGACGTAGATAAACAAGGTTGTAGTTAGGAAGCCAACATATAGATAGTGTTGAATAATATCCCAGTTTTAAAATTCCTCGCGAGACTACATACGAGAGTCCGTAGGACGGTGAAAGTGTTCAATATTCTGGTAGTTTTGGTCAAATTAATTTCTGTCAGGTCTTCAACTGTTTCAAAGTGGACTTAAATATATTCTCCTTTAAGTTGAGTGTGGTGCCAAATATTTATCTATTCAGCGATTTGGCGGAACTGGAAGGGGATGATCAACCACGTCGGAGCTGATTTAATTGCAGAGGTGTTGGAAAAAAAATTGATTGTAAAATTCATAGGTAGCATAATATTGATATGGTTGTATTATAATTAAACATTTTTATAATATTTTCTTTAATTGATAAGTATATTAATCAAATGAGGTGTCTCAAAAGAATCTGCAGTTCGCATGTTTTGTGCGTTTGGTTAAATTCTGTAATAAATTTCGATTCTTATTTGTTACTATTATTTGTATTCAATTATATTCTGGAATGCAAATCACGTAGGTTCAAGGCCGTTCGATATCTCGCACATATCGAAATTGCACCTAGTTCAACTGTTATAACGATCTGGCGGGGAACTGCTTTCAGACATGGTTTTGTGCTGATTCTCCTTTCAGAGCATGCGTACGCCATCTGTTGGCCAATCCACGAACTATTATCCCCGAATTTTTTTTTTCGGGAAAAATTTCTGAATTTCTCTACATTAGAGAATTATACAGTAGCTTCAGGACAGCGTGAGAGTTCAGGAAAACCATTAAATAATCAAGCTTTTTTTGCGTACGGGCCAGAATTTTTCGGCCAGCCGGGCGCCGGGCTGCCCGGCTGGCGGATAATATCCAGAATGTCTTCCACTAATTAATGGTTTTCTAGACCTCTCGCGATGTCCTGAAGCTAACGCCGAAGTTTCTAGTGAAGGTTTTTTTGAAGAGGAGCGTCCAAAAAATATTTTTGTAAAAAAAAAAATTTTCGCCGCAAAAGAGAATCGAACTAATACCATTACTATTACTTCTTACTACTCCACCACTTATCCCCCGGGCTAGCCGGCTGATATGAAGATTCCTGTGTTAGAACGTGTATATATCATAATAAAGTGAGGACTTAAACGATTTTTCGAAAATTTTGCCTCGCTGAGCTCGAGGGCAGTCAGCAAGGCAAATCGAGGCGATCCGTAGGGCATATGTCTTGATATTTCTCCCTTTTCTCTGGAGGGACTCGGGACTTAGAATATTTTCGCGCTGTGGGATTTCATTGAGTTAGTTTGCCAGCCATCGACTCAAGCGCTTTGCTCGCTATAGCCAGTTTTCTGACTTGTCTTCGGTTTATTTTTCTTCGCTTTAGAGGGAGTCGAGGATCTTGCTGTTTATATGATTACGTCATGAGGATAGCTTTCAGAAAATCGGGACTTGTAATTTTTTAAGACTCTATTCTTTGATCAAGGTGCTCTCAACGACCAGGTATACCAACATTTGGGTTTCATACACCATTTGACGGTACTTCAAATGTTGAATTGGGAGAACTTTGGATCTTCTTCCTGGCACTCTTTGCGAGTACTGGGAATACCAACTTAAGGTATTCATGATTTTTTTGTTGGAGAATATTTTAGGCGGTTTGACACCTAATTCAAGGTATTGTTATGAGCACCAGTGATGCCAACATTAGGTATGATTCAGTTTCTCAGCTGGAATGTAATTTTAAACTAATTTCCTCAGATCTCCAAATCTAGCGCTATTCCACGCTTGGTTTAGAGGTCTCCCGAGTGAATAAACTGTCTCAAACCCATTATACTGGACGCCTGCATTGCTTACAAATATTGAAACCTCACTGGCTCAAATAATTATTTTAAGTTCTTGTCAACGGACTTAGATTTTTCCCAGAGTGGATATGCCATAATTTGGACTACTTACAGAATTTCCCTGAGCAAGATTTCTAATTAAACAGTTTGAAAGAAGAATCTTAAACTGTCAATAATAGCCATGCGTAAAAGGTACATTTTAATTAGGACGCAATACTCGAGATATTAATCTTTTCATTAGCTCTAAATCCATTCTTCATGTAAATAGATACTTACATCAAACCACGATCATTTTCTCTCTCCAACAAGATTTATAATCTTAAATGGGGTGAAGAACAATTTGGAGCATAGTCAAAAGAAATTACAATTATTTTCAGACCATATTTATTCATATAAAATCAACATTGGTGAAAAATATGTCACATCAAAAAGACTGGTTCAAATTCGTGATATTAGTACACCAATCACTGCATGAACACTACACCCGCAACCAAATATTCCAGCGATCTCAGTGATACGGCTGCAAGCAAGGGAACATCTGTAATTGTCTCCGCTTCCTTACTGCCAAATAATCCCCGCATCTGCTCCACATTGCACAATTCCTCTTGCTAGAAAATCGTGCCACGTCCAAGAAATCTTTAGCGTAACCTGGAAAATTGGGAATAAGAACATTATTAAAAATTAATCAATGCTTTGGATGCCATTTTCCACTAATACCATGGATATTTTAAATCTATTTTTGTTGCCGAACATGTAAAATAACTGGAAAGATTGACATTTAATTCTCATGGTATTCAACATGTTTTTCAATAAATTTTGTTATTCCATTCACGTTTCAAATTATTAATAGGAATATCAATTCCAAATAGAGCAATCTGTAGTTATTTTTAATAACTACAGAAAACCAGACAAACTCTGTTCGCCTTTATTTACTTTGGTGGTAACTGACAAATGTTGATCTAAGATTTTTTTATGGAAAGATACAACCACCTGCATGTATACTAGTTTAAATCGTTTCATGGCAATCGAATAAGGAAAATTAGGCAAAAGTTACCAATATTTAATTTGATTAAGCACGGATAATTAACATACATTAACTGATGCAGAAATAACCACAACGGCGGTAGATAAGCCCAGAGCAATTAGAAATTAAAAACCTAAGGAAGTTGTAATGTGTATATAATTAATAATTTTATTTTAGATTAAGGAAAATATATTTTAAGTTACGAAATAAACATTTTCTGAATAATGTCTTTTTCTTTTAGTTGCAACATTTTGCGTACTTCTGTCGAATTCCTCGGGCTGTAATGGGTGCCTTGCATTTAGATCCTGACGCTGGGAGAGGTCGCAACCAGACTAGCGGCGACTATATACAGGGTGAGTTGGGTCTAGTTACGTAAATTCAGAAATGGTAAAGCACGAGCCGCTGGAGTGGAAAGCACCCTCTGATAATGCGGCCCTTCTGTCTCTTTTAATAACAAACTCTAGCAGAGTTTTTTCGACTTTTTTCAGACAATAGTGAGCACAGTGGTCATCTCCGCTTACATATCCCCGGCTGTTATATCAATAGTGCAGAGCGATCGTCCTTTTTTAATTTTTTTCTTCCAAGGTTCTTTTTCATACATAACTTGTCCCTATCGAGGAAAATCACTGAAGAACTGATACAAAACTTGACGAGAGAAAACTATTACTTCCCAATTGTAATTAGAGATTAATCCCATGGATACATTTAAAACCACATCTCATTAGGGAAAAGGGGTACCCACTTTCTTACGCATGGAAACTGATCCTACTAAAAAACATTTAAGTAATAGGAAACATAAAACATTTATATAACCGCCGTTACAAGGGATATTTGTAAACAGATTACCACATTAAATTATAACTAAAGTATGAGAGAAGAGTCGGCGAGTCTCATTAAAAGACAACCACTTCCGAAAAACCTCTTGTATTACGCAACAAAAATTAAGCTCAATTTTGAATGCACTACCGTAACACAGGCGTGGAAGGATGAACGAACTCGAGAGCGAAGTGCATAGATAATTCCTAAAAGAAAACCAGCGGGAATTGGTAGCGTAATTCTAACGAACTTCCATATCAAATATTTTTTCAGATTTGTCTGAGGATTATCAAGGAAATTTGAAAAACTCAAACGCAAAAATATGTCTACGAAACGAGTTTAAATCGCCAAAATAAATGAAATAGCAAATACTCATTGTCATGGAAACCTAAAATTAAAGTTGAACAATTTCAAGCAATGCTCTTATCATGACATCGGGTAAGATATTAAGGTTAAAAGACAATATAGGCATTTATAAAATGCCGACATCTCGAGAGAAGCAATATTTCAAGCTTAACATTGTTTATTTGATTTACAGCAAATGTTTAAAAAGATTTCAAGCGCTCCGATTATCCACTTCCATTAACTCGAAAGAATTACATAATATTCCTAATATATATCCTGCATTCTAAAAATCTTACAAAAATTGTGAAACTAAATATAACACTGAATTATAATTTCATTTTTGTTAATGACATGAATAAAACAAGGAAGCAACCATTAAAATATTTCCATTTTAAAGAAATGATTATGATTTTTTAAAATATTGTGCTATTCAATTTTTTAAAATATTTATGCTCAAACTAGAAAAAATTACAAGATCCAAGGAGCGGGAAGGGGGTGAGGGGAAGGGAGGGGGGACTAACCATACCATGGTGTCAACTAATCTTATGAAATGAAATTCAAGGTTTTTGCAGTTAAATTTCAAATTAATTTCAACCAATATTTTATTAGCAATATCACATTGTAATGCATGTTTTTTTAACCTTAATTTACCTTTAAGTTGTGACAGTTACTCGACTCCTATGCTTTAATTTTTAACATAGGTACTTTATCTGAAGTGAGGAACATTTTATTTTTATTTGAATATATTCCATCATAAGTAAGAAATAAGAATAAATCCTCGCATGGTACTATACAAAAATATATTTGTGAGCACACGTGCAAAGAAATCTTAAGTAATGAAACTTGATCCGGCACATTTTTTTCGGTCACTCGCATGACGCATAGCAAGTGACTTAGTCAGAACGATAAATTCCCGAATTAACCCATAGTAAGGTGTTAGGACAAAATAAGATAGCCAAGCAGAGAACGTGATCGGCGGCCGCCTGTCCATTTAGACGACGCTGCCCTGCTCAAA
>LYUA01000260.1:125347-138848 GCA_002093875.1 Calopteryx splendens | reverse complement strand
AAAACCGGGGGGAAGCCGGCTCTCATCCTTGACTCGGCTGGGCCTGGATACCGTCTTCCCTCCGGTTGCCCCTGAAATGCAACATCCTTAAAAAACGCAGTGGGAATGGGAAACGTGACAACATATGACGCTTGCCTTAATGTTAGTTCCGCCATAGCACGGGGAGGTTCAAGGTGATAACGTAAGATGATTTAGGTCACATTTTGACCCCCCTCCTGCCCCTCGTAAGACGAAATGCATAATTTCGCAACCTCCCCCCGCCCCTCATACTCAATCTTACGTTCACTGTTAGATATTTGGAATTGTGCCTACGGATTAACCATTCAATAAATGCTTGCTTTGCAAAATTTTGAATCGTGATAAGAGGCACCGGAGAGCATTGATAACATGATATGATTTGTGTGCAGTTGGAATATTTTTTTTAATGACACATTATTTATCATTTAGAGCAGTAGCACCACAGCTGATGGTTGTGTACGGTCACAGGACACTCAAAAATTAAAAGCCTCTCGTTCGAAACTAAACTTTAATTCCCCCTATGACACTGTACACAGCAATGATCGACTAGAAAAAAGAATTGTGATGGTCATAATCACAGAATTAGTTGCACCTAGATGTGACAATGAACATGATTTACATATTCTGTAACGATGCATAGTAGGATTCACATAGAAAATATACCTAACAGAAATATTTAGAGTCAGAAAAAATATTAAGCAGAAAAGCATTAGGTGGCCCATTCATCCTGATTCACGAACTTTAGGTGAGGCAGGCAGGGACAGTGAGGAGGGAAATGATGATGCATTTCTACAGCCTCAGATTTTCCACATGATGATCATTCAAAAAGTGATACAAAATGTTCTCAAAAGCAACTAAAATCTTACATAGATGGTTCCATGCCCTTCCCCCTAATGTAAGACAATGTCAATCAAAGTAATCAACCCTAAGGTCAGTTTGGTAAGAGTCATCGGCCTTTAAAACTCGACTTGAAAAAATAACAAAGAAGTGAAAAGAAAGAGGTTGAAAAGGACTACAATAAGATATACAAAATGTGATTACGATGGGCTATACAAGTTTTAAATTGTTAATATCTTGGGTATGTTGCTTAAAAAATCAATTTTAAAAGTCCTACATTTAGGATTCTCTATGTAAAATG
Source organism: Calopteryx splendens (assembly GCA_002093875.1). Taxonomy (NCBI): domain Eukaryota; kingdom Metazoa; phylum Arthropoda; class Insecta; order Odonata; family Calopterygidae; genus Calopteryx; species Calopteryx splendens. Next base: position 137,692 of record LYUA01000260.1, on the reverse strand, counting down.
ATCTCAACAGCCATATATGCTTCTCTATAGACATCTTCAAAGAGCAGATGATCAGGGTACAGCTGTATGCAGAAATCATCAAGGACAAGCCTCAAAGAGTCTAGTGGAGGATCATTCTAAGAGGGATGCATGGGAGTGTATGGAGATGGACTAGGACAAGGCTGGTAAGGACATAAGGGGGGGAACTCGTCGCCCTCCCCAAAGCTCATCCCCCTACTCTTGACCCTCTTTGGTGGCGTCAGGAGGAACCCAGCAATGTCCGTGTCAAGTGCACATAGCTCCTCCCATGTGTTCCCCCTACAGTGCATTGCAATGTGTCCGAATAGTTTTTCATGTGTGCAAAGTAGCACCAAAAAGCATTTATTTTCAGGATTCTCCATTCTAATAAAACAAAAAGGTAGCAAATTGAAAATTGAATGGCAGCACTACACTGGCCTCATTGTGTTAGAAGCCAGTATCATCATGCCACGATACAAACTTTTTTTGCGTACAGTCTAGAGCAATGTCCTGTAATCATTTAGTGCCCTATTTTAAAGAGGAAAGACAGATACATAAAAAAGACTAGACAAAAAAGAGTGCCATCTATATCTCAGTCAGTCCCAGTGTATAAGAGACAAGTGTCATCCTGTCCCATTGAAACAAAATAGGATGTATTAAATTTTAAATATACACTGTTACTCTCAGTGGGTCATTATCTCTTATCACCTGAAGCCTGTACAATGAGTAAAACCCTGTATCCCCCCAAACAAAGCCGTGAGGATCATTTTTTTAAAAAGAACTTACCTATGTTGAATGCATATTACATGAATTACAATGGCTAACAAATAAAGATATGTATTACAAGCGCTAATCTTAATATTGTGAATGAAGAGTGTTAAATTTTAAGTTATGTTCTAATAAAATACAATTTACAGATAAGAAACCAGGTACTCAAAGGAAATTTGAATATGCACCATGGTAAAGGAAGTCATCATCCCATAAATCAATAATGTACAAAAATTGCATAATAATAAAGTATTTGTTTCCACCAGAGAAATTAAAGATTTCAAAATAATTGCATAATATATGTTTGAAAATTCCACATAAGTGAGATAACCCTTCTGTAGGCCTCATAACTGGAAATCATGAATATAACTTCTTCCCATTTTTATGTAATAAAAATTCTAATTTTGTTTCTGTAAAATTGGAGCTAGTTATCGATAAATCACATTCAATTCAAATTTCCAAGTTCATTTCTCCACAAATTACAATTCCATGTTTCTTTCACCATTCTCAAACTGGTATGAAATGAAAGGGTGAAGTGTCCCAATGAAGAAGTTCCATATGATGTTTTCTTTCAAATGCACTACTAAGACTATGTGAAATTTTATGTGGAATTCTCAAATTCATCAATATTAAATTTTAACCCACATACACCAGTTCTAAATATTGTTCGATCTCTTTGCTTTTTTTTCATTAAAAGAAACTGATTTCTGGGTTGGTCCCATGACATTTCAAAAATTGTTTTAAATAAGCCACCCTACTCTAGCATTCATCTCAATTCCACCTTTTTTTAACCATGGAAAACTTGTAGTTAATGATAGAGAATTGATTGTTATTTGTGCCATTATTAACAAGTGGAAACGTTGATGTTATGTTGCATTCCTCCATTCTTCCTCAGGTATCTGAAGAAGAGTGACAGAAACCTGGCACTGGTATCAGCCTAATCACCTAAGGGTTCACAGAAAGTTTCATTCAATGAACAATAACACTTTTAATTGCATGTGAAAATCAGCCACTAGTGGGTATCTGCCACCTTGAGTGAGGATCATCACAGTAATCAGCCCAAAGGTTGGTTTGGTAGGTGAGGGTGTCCATGTCTGCCTTACAGCTAGCATATCTGAATTACAAGATAACAAAGGTTCATCAAACCCCTGTCTGTCGTGGCGAATATCCCCAAGGCAAATCTAGGGTTTTTTTGTGTTATCTCTAGATCTTTATCCTAAATTTTAATTACCTGCCCACTAATTTTACAACTTCCCTTGTATTGATGCAATTATAAATTAAAGTCAACCTAGGTATATTATTGAAAAGGAATAAAAAAAGCACACACTATAAAACCCAAAGACAATTAAATTTGAAAATCACACCAAAATTTTAAAACAAATATATTCATTTGTACTAATATGCCATGTACTGGATAGGCACCTCATGATCAATAAATCCTCTTGGTGCAAAAAAGGAAATTTTTATTTCACTAAGAAATGAAATCTGAATCAAAGATAAAACTGTTTTATTCTCTAAAGGCACTTATTATTTCCCATGATGAAAGAGATCGTTAAAGAGCGACACAACTTGGTGAAAATAATCTTTACAAACTGTTATGAAGCTGGATAAGATATGACCACTGGACTCACTAATTTATAAATCCATGATAATTTCTGTTCTGGAGATGAATAGAAGAGAAAACTTTAGTGTATGGTTAGTGTAAAACTTAAAACAGACAAAAAATTAACATTTCTTATATGTATAATAAAATAAAAGCATTTGCACAGTGTAATAATGCATATACTTTGATATGGCCTGCTTGGTATGGATAACTTCTGAGCCTTACAACTAAGATCAAAGGATATCTTAGCTATTTGGTCAACATAAGTCCTGCATAAGCACAGAGGTGAAGAGTAATCTTTGGCACTAACTATGCATCACTTCAGTGGCACTCTCAAAACTACTTACAACAGCGGGTGATGGAGCCTCTTGCTGACCCTCGACTGCTGGGCACTGCAGTCTGGCTCATTTCGGAACTTTCTTCAGGCTTGCTTGTTGGCGGGGCCAACAAACACAAGACCTCATTCAGCAGTTCTCCATTAATGAGCGACAAGGGATTCTACTGACACCAAACTTGGCCCGGATGCATCCTCATACTGTGGCTTCCTTTATGCATACCACCAGTGGCCCACTCTAAGTTCTTGATGGTGCCAATGTATCACCTGAATAGGCAGTGGAAACTGTAGAGAACATTCAACTACTAGACATTCCTCCCGCAGTGTGCAAATGTATCTATATAGTATGTGATTTTGAAGTGATGTGCGACTCGCACTTGTGAATTTCACCTTCTCAGCCCAGTATCTTCAGGTTCAACTGTTTTTTTTCAAGATGATTCAATTTTCATAGCTACCTATCAAGACATGGCTCAAATATGGGCCATGTGTTATTTCTATATTGTGTATTTGACCCATGATGAAATGATGAATTTGCGTTAACCAGCACATGTCCTATGTACATTTATTAAACAATTTTTATTATTATTCAATTTTCTGCCATATATAGTATATCATAGAGGGGAGACTGTTGGGTGAGGTAGAGGAAGGAAAAGATTAGCCATGTTGGATAGAATGAAGGTAGTAAGAAAGTGAACAGAATTGATGGATATGATATTTTGTGATATAGGATGTTATTTTGCTGTGTTAGCTGCTAAGAGGTATCCATCAAAACCCACCCTTATCAGTAGATTACCATTACTAATTATTTATACCAGTTAATTACAGTAAGAAAGAGTTATTGTAGGTGTGTGTCCATTAGAAACCTACCTTAACTGGTACATTGCCATTAATAAATAATTTACAGTAACTACCTTCAGTACAAATGCTTTTCTATACATTTTTTTTCCACATTATAAAAATTACAGTGCATATCATGTTTTCCACTGTAGAAGATTAAGAAGCAAAACAGCCAATTATATTAATTCAACTGAACTTGAGTTAAAAAAAATTAATTCAGGACTTGGTAAAATTAATTTTTTTTTAATTTCTAAAACCTATACCCATACCATGAAAGAATTTGTCATATTTTTCAGAAATTTTAAGGCTTTTCTGGACCAGATCAGACACCTACATCAGAAATGGAGTACCAGTGTTCTAGTAAATACGCATTAACATCCTAAGAATCCATAAACCACCCTCTCCTTGACAATGATTCCAAATACATATTTATTTTATGGGGAAATTATTTCAGAACAAACAGTTTGCTGTAATGAGAGTTACTTCGTTCACTGTGAAGACTTCTGAGGAGGGTAGAGATTGAAGATCCAAATCTTCCAGGATTTCTTCCACGTGGGTCCATTTTCTAGGATGACAGTTTCGCCGGTGTTGCTGTCAGCATCTTCAGAAAATGTACCCATGTGGAAGAAATCCTGGAAGACTTGGATCTTCAATGAGATTTACTTGTAATTTTATGCACTTTCACATCACAAAAGTAGCTTTTTGATACTTAAAAAATGAAAAATTGTTCTTATATTCCTTTGGCATATAGCCCTCGTAAATGAGACAAACAACACACACGCAATGCATGATTAATTTAATGGCAGTAAGGTACAAATGCACAGTTTACAGAATAAGTGAGTGCACCAAACAAGCCAAATATGTAATACCAGTTTGAAATCTAAATCATCATGTGCATTATTACATTGAGAAAATTTTTATAATAATGCACATTATGAAATTGATTAATATTTGTGACTTCTATCATCAACCTATGGTATTCTCAGCATGAGAACAGCATTTGACAGTGAAGGAATTTCACTTTGAAATAACAGTAAAATGTAATGGATAAATGATTTACTTGGATAAACAAATATTTATGTAGGACTCAATACAATGCCGAATTCCAGTATACATGCAGCTCTTCAAGCCATGCAAAAAGAAATAGAATGACATTGAATTTACTTGAATAGGAAAAAAATTGTGGATTTCACCGAATTTAATTTAAAAAGAATGGTTTTGTCGAATAGTTGACATCCTTAGGTAAAAACCAAACAGAACATCGGCTCATATATAGCTAAAAGAGGAGAAAGGGGGTGGGTTGAGGAGAGGGTGGGGGGAGGTGAATTGTGATGTTTGTGGGGGGGGGAAGGTGTGTAATGCATTGCATAAATATTACCGTTCACTATGGCAACTCTTCCCTGTTTCCAACTACTCCCAGATGCCAAACTGAATTTCCATTCAATAGTCAACAGGCGCGTGCATGTTCAACTTCCTTAACCCAATATCAAATACAAGTTGGAAACAATCAAAAATATTGCAAAAAATAACAGATATCAAATGGTCTTAATTGATGAGATTCTGGGGGAAAAACACACTGGTATTTATTGTTGGAGGCTGGTGGTTTATCACATGACACTGAGAAGAATGACCTCAGGTGTTGCAAACTCTTTTATTTGGGGGTTTTGTTCACTGCCTGAAAAAGTGGGCAGAGTCTCCCAAAAATAAAATTATAAAGTTGCCTTCTACAATAGGAAAAACTTAAAAAAACTTGATGAACAAGACCAGGGACAAAATCAACATATTCGATAAAAATGGTGTTCATAAGTTAAAGTGTAATGAATGCAGAGTGGCACATGTGGGACAAATCGTGAGGCCCTTCAGAGTGAGAGCATGGGAGCACAAAAGATGCTGCACTACTGGCAACACCACAGTCAACACTTTGCAAAACACTTACGGGAGGAAGATAACACCATTGACTTCATCCCATAGATCCTCCACCAAGAAGCCCAGGGCAGGAGACTCAACACCTGGGAGCAGTTGGAAACAAGGAAGAGTTGTGTTAATGGTCACTTTTTAGACATATATATCTTTGCTATGTGTTATCCCCTCCTGGACACCACTTTATCCTAAGCATGTGTATTCCTTCACTGCTTTCCCCTCCCATCCCTCGAAGGACACTCATTACACTCTTCATGTTAACCCCCCTACAGACAGCCACGGGCAACCCTGGCTATCACAAACCCCACCCCTGCCCCCTCCAAGCCTTCACCTACTCTCTCCCCTCTTCACTCATTGCATCCCCCCCCCNTCCCCCCCACGCATCACAGTCCCCCATTCTCCATCTCCCCCCTACCCTCAACACAACCCACCCACTCCCTCCCCCTTGTGACTATACATGACCCAATATTTTGTATAGATGTACTTGAAGATATAAACTAACCAATAAAAACAGTTTTTTTTAAATAAAATTCTGTGAAATCTACAAATTTATTCTCCCACTCATCAGAAGGTTTCACTGAGTAGAAGAGCAAGAAACCATCAAATTCAACTTAGTCTCGACAGTTACCCCATTAATGAGAAAAAAACTAGTTAAAAATTGTTCTCACACACTTAAATCATCCCATGAATCCACGAACACCTACCTCAGGTGTAAGAGTTTCCCAAATCTGACTACACATGATACTAAAAATATATTCTTAAATTCGTTCAAATATCACACATTATCAGGCACTCCTTATGACAAAATTTTAGAAATAACAATTTTTTTAACTGCCACAAAAAGATAAAACCAACGTAATAAACATTCATAAGTAAAAACCATAAACAGCCAAAGAAATAAAGGGATATTAAATGGCAGCTGTAATAGAAAATTTGAAGTATTAACTCATGAACCTAATGTCAATGAAATTTTGCTATCATAGCACCCATGGCTCCATTTTCTTGGCTGTAACACCTGTAAGGACATCAGTAAAATCTAAGACTGATAATAATTTATGTGGATTCAGGTGTACAGGTAGTTTTATCACATTAATCACAATCCGTTTGTTCAAAATATTTTTTCATCTCTGCTAGTGCCCTCCCACGGTGTGATATTGCATGCTTCTCCTCAGATGGCATTTCTCCAAATGTTGATAATTTCCCTTCAGGAAGGAAACATGGGTCCCAGCCAAATCCTCCCCCACCCCTTGGGTGGACAATGCTTCCTTTAGTCACACCACGGAATAAAATCACTTCAGACTCATTCACATCATTCACCTAAAATAAACAAGGGACAAAAGTTAGCCAAGGCAAAAAGCATTCCATGGCCTCCATTACTTTTAGTCTATCAATAGTTTGATGGTGGAACCACATCAAAGAAGATCAAATTCATGGCCCCAGGGGATTACCCACAAAGCAATGTGGATGAGTAACATCCAATCAGGTATGGTTTTGCTCATAAAAGAACACAAAAACAGCAGTGCATGACAACTCAGGAAATGGCACAACCACCAAGTAAACATGTTTATGGTCAAATTTTCGTCAATGAAGTGACGTGTGGGGTTCATATAATCATCATTAGTCAGTTATGAAGGCAATATGCTACTTTTTCAGTTACCTTTCTCACTGCTGATACTGCCTTCAAGTATTTATGAGGAATAGTTACGGTTGATAAATGTAATAGTGTACTTTGATTCAAGATGTGACAGTAGAACCTGAAAAACTTTACTTTTTATGACATAAATAAGGTGTTTAACAACAGATCATCTGGGTAGGCAAGTTGGTAATTAATTGACTTAGCCTATATCCAGGTTTGAATTCACTCTATGAAACAAGAAAGTTGGCCAGAGTTGGTTGCATTGATGTTCTAGGTTTACTTCATGGGATACTGAATGCTAAGAAAGAGACTGTGACATGTGAAACGGCTGGAGAACTGAGTTCTGCAGAATTTCTCAAACAAGGATGCACATTGGAGGTCCCAGTACATTCTACCCCAAAGAATTCCTTTGCTGTCACCAAAACATCTTCATCAATTTCGACTGCAAAACTATCTTATTAATCTGTGGATTAAGCAATATTTCCAAACTCTAGATATATTTTATTCAGAGAACTTGCAAATTGCATAGTTTGCAATTACCTTCAACAGTATAAAGCTATTCCCAACTTCACCTGACATTTTTATAACTCAAATCCACACAAACTGTATCGCAATCTCATCTAATGTAAAGACTACACATAAATAGCATTTTACTAGCATTGTAACTCAGTTCAAGAGTTGCTGGACGATACCATAGTCTACTGTGAAGATAAGGTTGGCAGAGACTCACTCTCATGGTGCCAATAGCTGTCTAGCTATCACGTATCACTACCTTCGAAATCTTTTAGAATATATACCCTTGAAATTACTGTCTCTCGTGGTCTCTATTAAAGAGAATTATACCCTTGAATATATTTTATGATTGCTACCTTATGGATAACGTAATTTACATACAATAAACAGAAGACTGGTGTACAAAACTCAGCTATTTAAGTAACATTCATATGATAAAATCATGTACAAATATGAAGGAAAGAGAAACAAAAATATGTATTTTATTCATATGCAAAAAAATTCACAATGCAAAAATCATTCCCCTGATCCAAGGACTTGAAACCGAATGCCTCTATTTCCGGATGAATGCTTTAGCCAGTTAAGCTACCCAGACATCCCTTTACACTTCGAATTTTTAACCGTTTAACACTAGAATGACCGGGGTAAGCCACATACCTACTACGACTGCCAGCGGTCATTTAACCGTTCGCCCTTTTCTTGCTCTCTTTCGTATGTTTTCCCTTCGTAATTTTTTTCTGGCGAGTGTAGAAGTGTTCTTATAATGTGTTACGGATAGGAAAAAAAATTGTACACTGCAAACAATATTAATTACACTATGTCATTACACAGTCATTCTAGTGTTAAAGTTCTCAAAAATTCAGTCTAAGAGGATGCCTAGGTAGCTTACTGGCTAAACTATTCAGCTGGAAATCGAGGGATCCAGGTTCGAGTCCAATTTCAGGCAATGATTTTTGCAATGTGAACTTTTTATATAATAAATAATTAAGCTTCAATAAAATCAAAAATAAATATGTCAATGAAGCTTTTGGCCAAGAGAAATAAATTGTTCAAGTACAGTTGTCAACGAAGAGACAGCGTTAGCTCCCCCTTCTCTAAGATTCTATTCTGGTTATGATAATGCCATGACCAAACCTAATGAATCACAATGCTCAATTTATATTGTGAACTGCCCACAAAATATCATAGGTTAAAAAAATTAAAATAAAAAAAAAGTAAAAGTACAAACTTTTCAATATAGTTCTGAATAGATCAGACCAAACTTTTGGCAGAAAAAGTTGCAAGCTCCAGGCAATCGTAAAATTGGTTTTATATAATCAAACATATTGATAATTTCCAATTCATACATGTTCTCAATTAGTAATCAAGGTTTCTGAAGTGAGCATCTCTCCATAATGACTAAATATGGATTTATTTCCAAATGATAAGTTGTTATTTAAAACTACTTTTTAAAAAGAATTTTTGCAAGAACAAAATACAAATATTTATACATGAATTATGCTTGGTATTTAAAAAAACATTTATCCTGTCCAGGAGTAAGCCATTAAAAAGTTTTTTTCAAATACCAAATCTTACACAGGATTCATGGATTTGAACGGAATATTTATGGTAATAATGAAAGTTCGATCCAAAGAGTCTTGAACATAGTTTAAATATTGTGTTGTTCTTGGTCTTTGAAAGCAAGCCCCCTAAGAAATGTAAACCAAAGGGAGCATTGTTCTTTGGGACAGTCCCAATTCAAAGCCTCAAATGGGTTTGCTTAGACATATAAAAAAAATCTTGGCCAGCCAACTTTATTTCCCAACCCCTGTTCTCTCATCCATCTTGATCTCAATTTCTGTGATCCCTATCCTTAGGAAAGAGATGTCTTGCCACATAATGAAAAAATATAGTGTGCAACATAGTTCTTCAGCTCTTACTATCAGCTCCAGACTTAGTTTGTCTAAGACAGAAAATAATTTCCTGCGTGTATATCAGAGTTGCAACAAGAAGGGAAACCAAGTGGAGGGTTGAGACACATGTAGGAAGTGCAACACATTCTTCCCTTCTCTTAAAAAAATGTGTACCTTTCAAGGATTGAAGCTATTGTTTTCTAGATTTTACTCCAGAGACCCATGCTTTCCCATCTGCTGAACTCTGTTCTCCTGCTTCAACTACTACCATGGCATGCAACTGAATTTACAGTTGTATGAAAATGTATAAAGAACAAAAAACCAGACTTTCATATTAGATGAGTATGCATAGTTCTAAGAAATCTCACAAAATAAAGGACTTCCCCTACAACCAGGGAAAAGTGTATACTTTAATATTTTATATGATAAGGATTAATAATTACCTCTACAGATGGACAGTAGGCAAATGTACAAATGGCTTCTGCTGATTTATCCTCCCAGCCAGTGAGCATTTTGTGTAGGCCTTCAGCTCCCAGCTTGTCCAAAAACCACTTTATGTAGGGCCCTAAAACAGGAATCAAAAAACTTGTCCAAAAACCACTTTAGATAGGGCCCTAAAACAGGAATACTGAACGATAATAAAAATAATTCCTATATTGCACAAAAATTGCATTTTATTAAACAATCAACAAGGACAAATACAGAATTTCATGCCCAAGGTCAAAAATAACCCACCCACTAAGATGGGATTCATTACTTGTAGCATTGTAGGAAAGAATGTTACCATACCACAATAAGGGCCCGCAAATTTATATAAGGAACTTGTTTTGTGCACGATGCTTGGATTAATACTAATTAAAATTTGTCATGATGTCTACAATTCACATGATTTTCAGCAACTCCAAGTTTGTTAAATAGGTATTTTCAGCTGCAAGCATCCAAATTATGGTAATGAATAAAGAAGATGATGCCTATTAGGCAAAATGGCAGACAATAAAAAATCCATTGAGACACCAAAATAAGAGAATTGGACTTTTTTAATTATTCTAAAAAATTTCATACTATGTACTAACCACCTAAGCCAAATGGTATCCACAAAAACAAAATGTAAGACAGTTTGAAATTATAAGGAATAGTTAAATATTTTAATGAAGCAATCTTTATTCTCCTCTATGTACTACTATTAATCATTGACAAAATACTGCCATAAAAGTACAATTTTTACTTTCCCCAAATGGACCGATTTTTTGTAATTATGAAAAGAAACATTATGTGGAGGGAATTAAAATTTCAATGAGTCAGTAGGAAGAGATGATACACATTATTAACAAACTGATCACTCTTTATAGTACAAATCTTCTTAAATAGAGAATAATATTCATGTCACACCACACAATCTACCACTGGGTCTTACAAAAGAAAGGTTTGGGATGCCAGTCTAGCCTTTAAATTATGTAACTGTGAGAATTATACTCTGAAGATTATATAAGACAGAAAAAACAAAATTTCCATCAAAGTCATCCATAAACAAAATACTGTATTTGTTTTTATTTGTGCAAGGGGAATAAGTATTTATATCTATTGATGCATTAAGGATCTATTTCTCAAATTTTACCAAGTATTTCAATCTGCAGATACAGTGTGGGGTCATAATAATTCCATCCATGTAACAAGAAAAAGTCGATTGCTTGCTCAATTTCTTTGCTTCCCTTGCTCTCATTTTGACTAGAAGGGCATCATCTTGCTTCCTCTAATATCCCTGCCACATTTCATCTGGCAAATTTACTGAATATCCTTACACCTTCATCAAATTTATTAATAAACATATTCATAAACTCTTTGTCCAAGGCAATGATCAAGTTTCCAGCAAAAGAAGAGCAAGAAGTCCAGAAATTTCGGAATGAAGAAAGCACCCGGAGAAAAATTTGTCAATGCACATGCAGAGTGACATGCATACGAGTGAACTTGAGTAGAGGATATATACAATTAGAGGAAGAAGGTAACGTCAGCAGACATAACTGCCAACTGGCACAATGGAAATAAATTATCATTCCAAAACCATGGAGACAAGATTCAGAAATAACACTTAGGAACTGTTAAGTGTCAGTGATGTACGAAAGACCAACCCAGGAGGGTTGAAAAATTCCTATGAACACAACCAAAAATATAACCACCAAATCTAAAATGCAAAGATACAGTTGTACAAAAATAGAGATTTTCAAAGTTAACCAAATGGTTTCAAAGGAACAAGTAAAACTGAATGTTAAAAAATCTGTGGCAATGTTGATAGCAAATTCAAATAGAAGGTGGGAGGTTTGTAAGACATATAATCCTGATGCATGGAAGAACAAACCATAGAAATCCAAATTAGAGCTAAATGCTTAATGGCAATACTGGATTGCCAACTATCGTTTGAAAACCATGTAACATATGTTTGTAAAAAAATTACAATTTTATCCAAGTGATAAGTATTGTTTCACCTCTATGGACAAGACTCATGATACATTAAATGATATCAGGCGACCCTCATTATGATTACTGTGCCACAATTCTGTTTTATACAAGCAGGTTAACTATTAAAAAAAACTGCAGAAGCTACCTATCCTTAAACCTTCATATTACAATATTATACTAAATTGTCAAAAAAACTCACTAAAATGTTGAAAGCACTTTATTTCTTTTAGCAGTAGAACCAAGAATATATGCCGGAGTGTGATTCTTTCCTCGGTCTCACCTATAAATTGTAACTGCAAAAGTTATTTTAAGGATTCCTGGTTTAAAAAAGTGAAATGAAATAGGGAAGAATGGAGGGCTGCAGTAAACCAATCTTAGGATTGAAATACTG
>LYUA01000260.1:113796-125335 GCA_002093875.1 Calopteryx splendens | reverse complement strand
TCTTAGGATTGAAATACTGATGATGATGATAATTAATTGTAGGGTAGGGTGTTACGGTGTTTAATATCCTGTTAGATGTGTAGCAGAAGATAGTCTCCGTGCCCCTGGAAAACCTACCTTAACCCATAGACTAATAATAAAAATAATACAGTATAGTATATATTATTAGTATGTGATAGATAATTACTTGAGCGGAGGGCCTTCAACAGTTCTTGGCACTCTTTGGTCCATTGTGTCAACCCATATTTTGCCTGCCTGCCACATGCAGACAGGACAACAGGTACAGATGGTCACTTTTCCAACCCCAATCCAGGACCAACGTTGCTTACTTCAGTAATCTTACCGGAACTGGTGTTTCAATATGGCAAAGCCATTGCCCAATATATGTGATTATTTACTATATGTAACATAAGTATATGGCATGAGATTTTAAATGAGTAAAGGTTAAATTCTTATTGTATTTTAACTTATATTTAGATATTTTTTTAAAAACTATTATATACTTTGTGTCATTTATGTTATTTTAGTGAAAATTTAGTTCAAATGAATTCTGACAAAGAAACTACTTCGGTACCTAGTTTCTTCCTATTTACTATTATGGTGCCACTTACGCACACCGGGTAATATGAAATAACCGGTAAAAGTAATTAGCGATCGACTCTTTATCTATTTTACTACCAAACAAACAATAAAGTTATCTAATTTAATGAAGTCCAAAGTAATTTACTGACAACTATACAAAGGAGAGAGACTAAACAAGTAGCGACAGTTACAGAAGGAAAAACAGCATTTTATAATGAGTTAAATAATTTGCAACTGAAGATACGTAACAGGGTTAATCTCAGATAAAGAAACCCCAACATAAAATATTTTATGACATGATATCACATGGCGAATAATGCAAAATAAGAATTCTTGACAGCGGGTATCTTTCTAAAAAGCGCAAATACATGCTAAGTACATTTGAAATTCTTTACCTGGCAAACCTTTCATTGCATTGAAGCACAGACAACTATCTTCAACAATTACCGGGCCACCAACTATTTTTGCTGCAGCGAGACACTTCTTTCTGCATATTTCGTCCACCTCTCCTTGGTATTCAGGTAAATCAACTTTCTTGCTTACCATCTAAAAGCATTTGAAATAAAGGTAAAATGCGTAAGAAAGCGAATTCAAATTCTTATTTTATCAACAACTTTAAATTTACATTGTAATCATTACCTTACTTCTGAAGGAATTCCCAAGAATCGATATTACCTCTTCCAATTTCTTTGCATTTCCAGTAACAAATACGATATGTCTTTGCATTTTTTAATCAATAAAAACTGTGAAAGACCCTAAAAATGGAGGATAAACACTAATAAGTACGACAGTAATTACATACTATTCTTTTTAATTCCCCAGTATAAAATTATTAGAGGTAACATCGTCGTACTAGTCAACTCAACTAGACAAAAGCTTCTCGGATTGTCATGCCTTTCTCCAAATTTTTACAAAATGAATACTATCTGTCTAGCATGCAGATAATACAGTCACCATAGCAGCAAAAATATTACTTTAATAATTTAGACCCTTAGGGTGCTGAAGGACCGAAGTCGTTCTTAATTTCGCAATGCTTCATGCAGGACTTCGTTTTTCAGCGGGATGAAACAAACGAGATACGAAATTTAAATGCGTAGAAAGAGGTTCGGTGGGAATTCGGAAAACGAGGGAATTTCAATTGAAGGGTAGTTAGTGTTCATTCTTACGATTTATAACATCTTCCGAAAGTAGTCTCACTGTCTAATATAGAAATTCCACACACCTAATCTAGAAATTTTAGTATGCGTACTCAATTGCTGATATTAAGTAGAACAAAAGCTAGGTGTTCGTAGGTGCACGGTGTTCTTAGAACGAGGAAACTGACGGATTTTGATAACATCGACTCAAAAAGACCCTTTAATGTATTTCAACACAATACAGATTTGTACGAAACAGTATAGGCCTTCGGGGACGTTGAGTATATTTTGTAACGAGGAACCTTCATTACTCCGGGTATAGATGGTAACAATCTTTAAAATGAATGGCTGTAGTTTTATTTTACAGTTCCCTTTCGCTCATAATTTAGATTACCGGAGAGTGACTCACAGGATTGCACAAATGAATAATATTTTAAACATTTTCAATCAAAGTTTCTGACGAGAAGATTTTCATTTGTCAATAAATTGAAGATATTTAATTGCTGGTACAATATCTTAATATTACTATTATTTGGTAATCTACCGGTTAGGTTGGGTTTTTGATGGGCACTCAACTTAGCCCTTTCATAATGTCCTCATACTTTTTGCCACACTTCATTACATCCAGCATGCACAATTCCCCCCCCCCCTACCTCGTCTACCCAATATTCTTCCCTCAACAACTGTGTTCAATAATTCATCGCCACTCAGTACACCCAACATCTAGTTTTCCTACCTTCTTTGGATTTCTCCCAATGGCCTTAGCTCCTCCCCCACCATGCGCAAAACCCCTTCGTTCGTTTTTCTTTCCGTCCATTTCACTTTTCCCATCATTCTCCACACCCACATTTGAAAAGCCTCCAACTTACGCTGGTCATCTACCTACCTTCCCTACCTAACGCGATTCTTCTTCTATGCCCTTACCGCATTGCCCAGCTTCGTCCAAAGCTCTACCTAAATAGTTAAAATGTTCTACCTGCTCAAGTTTGTGCCCTCCCACTTTTATATTCAACCTAGGTTTCCTATGTCTCGAGAACCTCATTACCTTCGTTTTCATCTCATTTATTTTTATTTCACCCTTACCACACTCGCTCTACAGTGAGCTCAGTAATGACTGCAATCCTTTTTTTGATTGGCTAACTAAAGCTTGATGGTCCGCAAATCAGACTGATTTAATCATTTCCCCAAATTTAATGTTAGTACGTGAAATATTCAACTTGAATTTATTTTCCACTAAAAAGTTATTTAAAATTATGAAGCACCTTGTAAAATATTTCGGATTTGATACCGAAAACTTCAAGAGCGAGCGAATGTACATTAAAAAAATGAGAGAATTGGTCGTTCAGTCGCTCAGAAAATGAAAAGTAATGGCAGGGAGAAAGTAGAGAGATGTGCACTCGTTAAAAAGTGGTAAAGGTAAATTAAAAACGATGGAAATAGATTATAAATACTTTACCGTCAGCAGATTCCTATAATCTATGTTCACGGATGCAATTATAAAGCGGTACAACTCAATGAGTCAGATCATTTTTTTAACAGAATTCGCTCAGTCATTTATGTAATTTTTATGTAAATCCGTTCAATACTGTGGGATGAGATTGGAGGCCTTGCAATTCAACCCACTTGTCCGACGTCCAGAAATTCTCTACAGTGTACTGAACCAACATGAGAGCGCGGAGTCCATGATCTATCACCTCTCTCACCTTTCCCAAAGACACATGCAGGGTTTTCGCAGGTTTTAAATAACATTCCTTCTTTGTTGGTTTTTCAGCTCTTGGGTTTTACAGGGTTTATCGTGCCTAGCTCCCCTACATTTATCCACAATTTTTCATCTTTCAGGTATCAATTGAGAATTTTAGACAAATATGCATGTTTTGATGTCATAAAAAATGTTTCCTTTCGTACTATGCTTCTTATCTCAATTATTAATTATATTAGTTGATCCAATAATTATATCAACAGGGTAGCTATAGATGAATAGTGTAAAAAGATCTAAGGTGTCTGTAAACGCTATCAACCCACAACACAAGTACTGTATAAATAAATATAAATGGCGATTATTTGAAATGAAGAACTTTCATCGCATAAAATATCTTCAAAATACTTACAAAATGTCTTCAGTGTCGTTTGATTTATGTTCATGTTGTGTTTTCAAACATTTTTATGCGTACATTTTTAGTATTTGATTTCCCAATGTACAGCTTTTGCAATCATCAGATATTTTTAATATTTCACATATTTTGGCACTGCCCCATTTCTTGACCAAACAAAAATATCCACCAAAGAAGTGCCCGAAGACGACCTTTAGTTATAATTATCCAAAAATTGTGTACTTTACAACCGAAAATAACACAATTCATAAGGTAAATATTGAAAATATTTAAAAATTTACTGATTCCGGTTTTACTGCGAGGAAGTTTACAGTATTTATTTTCAAATAAATACAATATGTACTATTCCACGGGTAAAGTTTTACTTATGATATGACGCGTTTCATCGTTCTACGGTATCATCAGGTACAAAGATCACAATCAGGTACAATCACATCATTAAGTACAAGATAAAAATTTTTGTTTCTGACGATGTCGTAAAACTGTGAAACGCGTCGTACTACTAATAAAAGCTGTTCTGTGGACTAGTACGTTTTTTTATTCATTCAAAATCATAAAAGGCAAACGCGCTTGATTCTTTCACAATCTTAAAATTGAGAAAACTCAAGTTTGTTTGTTTTTTATGATGAATCGCTCCCGCCAAATAACGGCCGATACCACCAACTATTTATTTAAAAATGAAGAGAGCATATATTTTGATAGTATTACTAAAAATTTCAAATTATACCATTTTTCTATTAATAATTACTAATAATTTATATTTCACTTCAAAATATTAAAAATATATTATAATGAATATATTTTATTTCTCTTCGACCATCAAAGTAATCAGCCGGAAAAATTTCATGATTGGTAAAAGTAACCTCGTATTAGTAACAAACCCTACGGCGTGTGGAATTTACACATCCGCGTTCAAGGGCCGTGCCAGCGATTTCCAATATAGTTGTGGCACAAGAAAAATTATAAAGATTGGAAGAAGTTGAGTGTCCAAAGCTATAACCGGGATATGAGCAAAGGTCTCTCGCTCAATAGCCGAACGCTCCACTCACTGGGTTACTTCGCCTTTAGGTATTTTATGTTAATTTTTAAGACACTCCAGATCCTGTATCTCTAACGTATTTCTTGCGGTAGGATGGAGACCCGGGTTCCCGAGTTTCGCACGAATAAAGGCGATCATCACCCTATCTGTCGCAGCACCGCCGAGCGTTACCCTCTTATTATAAATTTATTTCTCCACACATCCGCGACCGGTTATCCCCTTGGGCAATTATGAACACCTACTCGCGGTGGCAGGTGTATTTATGCATGTGGTGTTTCTCACTACACCGGGATAAGTTTCTCCCACAGAAAACATCCGTTCTCGCAGGACTTCGAGGGGATGTAGGGAAAAATACATTCGCAACTTGTGTGGGTGGTGGGGGGAGAGTGAGAGAGAGAGAGAGAGAGTCGTCCTCCCACACTGCCCAGTCGAAGGTGTGGGAAGGAGTCGAATCGAGACCATTAGAGGAGAGGGAAGAGTGGGCATCGGACCATTCCATCTGCACAAGGGGCCACACGAGGCGTGAGTGGAACAGAGAGGCCCTTTTTACGGGTCGAACCGAGGGGGAAGTCGCAATCCTCTGCTGTGAGCCCCCTTCTCAACTCTCCACTCCTACCCTCCCACCCCACCTCACCTCTAAGAACTTTGGACTGAAATGTTTAAATTCTCTGGTCATCGTGTGCCACTCTTTTTTTCAGCTTTAATACAATTGCAATGCGGCTGAAATTTTTTGCTTGTCGGGCTAATTGGCCAGGAATTTACGCAGTTCGAAGAGTTGAACGTCGATAGGTATGGTATGGTGACTCCAAAGGAAAATATTCTACGTAACTCCAGCGTGTCCTTTTCAATATGTAGGTCATTGAGCCATTTTTTCTCCAAATAAAACGACAAAATATTTGCACGAAAATTCAGTTTCCAGAGTATTAGGGCTATGATTGCAGCTGTTCTTTTGTTCAAAAAAACCTTGCCAAAAATGTGATGAGTACTCGCAGGCCGTTCTACTATTTTTTTCACATATCCGCAGAAAAATTCTGAAGTGACTTCAAGAAAAATTGTGTAAGAGTTTCAGCCATAAGTTTGACACTTCCCCGATATTCAAAGCGGAGCAATTCTTTGGATTCAATTTGGATACCAGCACAACTTTTTCCTATCGCCCTGACAGCAATTTGTTAGATCTCTTTTACTTGGCACACTGAGGGTATTACGAAAAACCTATGAGTATCGTAGAATAGCTGAATAAGATAAGAGAAATAAACTTCCGAGGAAGTATTTAAAAATGTACCTGCTCATTTTCCTCCGACAGGTTTTCTGTTCATTGAAACATGGATAAACGCATTAACAAAGAGCATCCCTTAATCCAGTCTTCGACTTTGTTTTCCTATATTTTTCACATTAGAAACTTTGAGAACAAAAATATTTAATCCATCCCAGGAGTGGTGCATGAACATCCCCTTGAAGAAACAGTTAAAATTCAATACTAGATTACAACACTCTATTATTGTCTCTGTAACACTCTATTATTCACTCTGTATTGAAGGGAAGGCCCCGCGAGGGAGACAAACAAGTGTATAGGACATTTAAAGAAGGACGTAAAACAGAAAAGCTATAAGGGATTGAGGGAATTAACACTAAATAGGGGAGACTGGAGGGCTGCAGTAAACCAATCTTAGGATTGAAATACTGGTGATGATGATGATTATTGTCAATTAATGAGGATCATAAATGTTCGCATTTCAAACAGTAGGAGTACGGTCGAACATACTTTGTTTTCTTCATGCGCTACATCACGGAGTGAAGACCTAGGTCTTTACTGAATGGCTATATGCCGGAGGAAGTCGGGTCGTGCATTATTCCATTTCTAATATAGAATCTCGATTAGTGGTTAGAGCATCGAAAATGTCTCGTTCATCCACAAGGGGAGAAGGGAGGATCATGCAAGTCGACTTCCTACGAGAAAAAGTAAATGAAGTGCGATTCGCGTTTTCATTTTTGCATCGCAAAGTCGACAATTTCACGGCATTCATTTCACATCCCCCTCGCCCCGCTCCTTCCGTCCCCTCCCTTACTACCCCCCTCCCTCCCACTTCCNACTTCCCCTGCCCACTCAAGACTTCTCCTCCTCCAGACGAAGCCGTCCAGGCTGTGTCTCCCCGCGGCGGCGTTACAGTCCCTGCAGTCTAGTCGGACGGCCACCAAGCGCAAGGTCCGGTCCTCCGCCCTCTCTCGCCCGCCTTCTGCTTCCCCCACTCCCGAGAGTCTGTTCGCCAGACCACCGCTCTCTTTCTCTCCCTCTGCTCCTTCGTCCGAGTGACCCCTCAGTTCGCGGCCGGCTTCCCTCCTCGTCTGCCCGATTCCAGGGATTCCCTCCTCCGCCCGGAGAAGAAGAAAGAGCGCAGATCACGATCACCATGGTGCTCGGTAGCCCTTTGCAGGGCGGCCCGACGGCCAACGGGGCCATCTCCTCCCAGCAGGGCTCCAAGCTGTCGCAAATGAAGGTGAGTCCGAGGGGGGAACTTCTTTAAGTACCTTCCGTTGTCATCGCGACCCTAGGTTGGATGGAACTTACCAATAATGTCTTCATACTCCGCCTGATCTGCCCCCCCCCCTCGCAGCGCATCTTGATATTGGCTAAATATGGTGCACCGCAATTTTGATGATCTCGATTTTTTTTAAGTCGGCACGTACGAGAAGGGTATTGCGAATGCAAATGAGCGTTTGGAATACGATTGGCTTGGGGATGGGAGGGGAGTATGCGAATGATCCAAGGGGGACTGATTGAAATAACTACGTCTGTTTTCACAGAATTTTATTTAGCTACGACCTGCTTCGCCTCGAGGCGGTATCATCAGTTGTGCATAAATAAAACGAGCGTGCACAATAATATTATGTGAAAACAGACATAGTTATTTCTTTCAGCGATCATGAATTTTCACAAATTTGAGCCGGAAAGATTGAATTCAATACCATAAGGTTTTAACCAACGACGCACGAGTGAATTTGCTTCCTTCATGTATACATCTTCATTTCTGCGTCCTACTCAGTTACACTCATATATGATCCTCATCTATTAACCATACGGTTTTCCTTCCCCTAATATCTTCAGAAAAACTTATGGCTCTCTATGTAGGATTTCTTTTTCTTTCGATGGTTCGACTAGGCCACTTCCTTCGACTACTTGCTGAATTTCTATCCCAAGTTACTCGAGACCTTCATTTGATCTTTATCTAGTCTACATGTGAGTATGGGCCTCACGAATGTTCAAGCCAATAACGCTCTTGTTCACCAACATAAAACGTGCTTTTTATTTTTCTGTCTCCATGTTCAGTACTTGATTATTTTTATATTTTTTTAGAACGAGGATATTTTAATTTCTACCAGCACCTAGTACCAGAATAAAAAATAAAAGATGGGTACTCTAAATGGCTAATCCCAAATTCGGTTCCATAGGAATGAGGGTAGAATTTCCCCCTACATCAAGTGAAATCACGCGTGATCCATGAATTAAGGGAGTGGCAGTCCCTTTCTTTAAATAGTGCATGGTTTTCTTTCATTAATTGGCTCCCCATAAACTAATGCATTCCGACTAAGACGGAATATCTCCCACACTCTGATTTGAACACGGGACCTTCGGATAAGCCGCTGACTGATCTCTGAGAAACTTTGTATCTTCGCTCAATTTGAGGCTTCCTAGAAATATAGACGATGTTCTCCCTTTGTTTTCTATTCTCAGTTCTGTCACTAGCATATCTTTTTCATTCCGAGCCTACGCTCTCATTTTTATCATTTGTTGAATTTACTCCTACCTCGATGAGTAAGACATGGAGCTGTCGTACAATATGTAAATAAATTCATCGTGCCTCTTAAAAGCGGTTATTTGCATTTATGTTTATTTCCAGTAAAAATTAGCTTCCCTTCCACGCACAGTATATGTCGAAGAATGTTTCACCTTGGTGCTGTTTCATTTGTTTCACGGTTTTTTTTAGCGGAAATTAACTCATGTCAGTCGGAAGGAGGGAGCTTATTCCGTAAAGAAAAATCCTATCATTGTGTATTCCTCAATTATAATTCATAATAATATTCTATTATTATAGTCATTAAAAATTAAAAATTCATGAAATTAAGATGGAAATTAAATGGGAAAATCTTGACGTATAAGAACCTCAGTGAAGTAAAAACAAACTAACCGAAATTAAAAAAAACATACCTGAGCATGTGAATGCAAGACTTAAGTATTATAATATTCTCGCATACTATATGAATCAATTAGAAAATATTAATTTCGACACAAATATTTTTTATTGTTTACGCTACATTACATCATCAACAAAGCGTAAATTAGGAAAATAACTTGTATTAAAAGATTGTTTTATGATAGTATTATTACCTTCAAGGATGTGAATGTGCTACGTACCTACACTTACGACCGAAGCTGGATATGATGTGATCATGACAATTGAACCAAATAGTTTTGCTCAAGTTTGACACAGTACAAATTACTGATTCATTTTTCTCTCCTGCATTATCATGTGGTCATCCAATTTGCATGTCGAGATTTTATATCGAAAAAATTTTAGAGGAGCAGTCGTACAAGACATAATTTGGAAACATTTGAGTGTTGTTTCATGCCGCTGTTTGGTTCTACCGTGACACCGAAACATAAACCAAATACATTCCAACCGGAACGTAAGGAAAGCTTCAATGCATCGCTGGTTTTCTCGGGTAAATGAAAAGACTGGAAACCTTAGTCACCTGATGACGCTGATATGTTATTTCCGACACCTCATGCAGTGAAGTATATTTTCTAATTTAAAAGTCATGCATCTCCTGCAAATCCACAGTTAACTTGGTTGAACGATGCAATATTTACAAAAGCTGGAAAAATACAACGCCGAAGATCTACCTGAGATATTTCTTTCCAGCGAAAGACTATCATAGTAATTTGTATAATGTCGTCAGTTATATAAATATGATTGTATACCATACATGTACGGAGGAGGTGGAATCATTTACTCGTTAATTACGAATGTGATAAGACGATTCAATAACTTCATGTAAATAAATTAATATATGCAGAATCCAGAATAAATTTACTGTTATAATATCCACGTGAAAATGAAATTCTTTAAAAGAAAAGGGTCGCGGATCTCGCTAACAAGTCAATTATAGAGTATAAAAACTATTTTCCTTCTAAAAGTAAACTTAATTATGAAAAAATACATATTTTTCTAACCCCTCGGATGTTATCAATGGTGGAGATGGTTACTCCAATACACGGTGAGCTTCCAAACCAATTGTATCGGATAAATTCTTTTGATTCTGGCTTCACTTCGTGGACGTGTATAATATTCATTTTTATATAAATGACAAACCTACTCTTCCGCAGAACAACTTTTACTACTGGCACGACGTGTTTCACCGTTTTACGGCATCGTCAAGCTCAGAGGTTGAAACATTCAGTTTGGGTATCTATTCAAAATAAGGGGAGGGGGCAATAGTTATGTAGTAAGTTAATAATTAGAGCACAAGTTGTCAAAAAAAACCAATGAGAATACAAAGTAAGGTTGCTGGGTGAAGTTAGGAGAGTGGAGGAGGGTTTTCAAACCCGACAAAAGTGGCTCGGGTTTGAATCGCGCTTCGCGTACGGTCGCCGATTTGTAAAAGGATGATTTGCATCAACGGTTGGCATTATCTCGAGCCATTAAAATTATTGACAACATTAACGCTTCTGCCCATCAATGAACCGGAATAAAATTCATTTTACTTACTGTACGGTTTCACCGATCACGGGTCTTCGTGATTCAGAAAAAAAGTCACTGATCATGTGATCAATCAATCACTCCTTCCGGAGGGACTCGAGTTACACATTAAATTAATTGTATTTATTTGCACGAGAAGTTCGAAATTCCGATTGAAAAAAATTCATTCCTCATTGCACTTAATTCATGTGCCTATTGGGATCTGATCTCAAAAAATTACCTTTCGACTCTTTCGGGCCATCTATAGAAAGCAATCTAATTATCGCCTTATCCGACTTCAGAGATTTCCTCCATTTCAATTGGGTTATCTACGTGATATGTATTACGAAAGAAAGGTTTTTCAATCTCATGGTGCGGAAAGGTATATGTATTGGGTCAACAACAAATATTTTACTTGGAGCGAGATAAGTGCGAATAAAAGGAGAGCATAAGCGTCATTAAATCCCGTGAATTCCAAAAAAGGTCGTAAGATCATTCCCCTCGTGATATTTCTTAAATAGCAGCCCTGTTAAATGATTATATATATTAAGATCCCTTCTGCGACGAACCCCATGAATCGTGACGCTTCCTTTATATTTTTTCAGCATTGCCTTTTGGGAGAGCATCAATCACCGCTTGCAAAATTCCATCTTTCACAGGCCAGCTTATACTTGTGTGAAGGTTTACTTCAGCGTTCCAAATTATGTATTTGAAAAGTGACTCATGTATATTAATAACTGGTTCGAGGGGTTTTCTCATCTTCGGAACTCCGTTTTCATTACCATGGTGCGGTCGGCCATCCTTTCGGGAAGAGGGATCAAGGCAGGAATGGATCGGGAGGAAGAAAAGGAATTGTAGAGAAAAGGAGCATTTTTTAAATTAATGGTAATCTACCGGTTAAGGTAGGTTTCTGATGGACGCATCCCTACAGTAACC
>LYUA01000260.1:44325-55800 GCA_002093875.1 Calopteryx splendens | reverse complement strand
TGGTTACTCGTGAAATCATCACGCTTTTCTCGCATCAATGTTTTGATTTGATATATATTAAAAACCTATATTGTGCCGGAGTGGAAAAAATATTAAAACAATTTTTTAAATATTTGATGAATTGTAATCAGAAGTTAATATTACCAGCAGGGCGAACTTTGCATTAAAAGATACGAGAGACTAGTCCACCCGATCATCGTGAAGCTAAGTCAGCCCTCTTGTCTTAACTCGAAGGCGTCTCTATATATGCAATGATCGGAAATTTTTGCACCAATTATTCTGTAGACCATAACGTATTTTCGTTTTTAAATAATGGATAAAAATTTATTTCGATATTGTTACTTTGCCATCAAACTTGTTTCATAGTTGTAAGTACGGTAAATTTCAACCTTCACGCCAAAGCTTCAGCAGATATGAGTGGGGGCTTATGGGGAATGTGTGACGTCACATAATGGGGCGTTCCTCTTCGGCTGGACGGAGTGTGACAATGAAGGGAGGTATGTCGACAGCAACCGAAAGTTGGCGCCATTCATGGACAGTGCCAATGCTAACACCCCGCCAATGTTTTCGATAGCCCCAGCGACAGCCCGCTATTGATTTATTTCCAATTGGGAAATCTTATTATGCTAAGATTCGATTAATTTATCATTCAACGAAAAAGACCTGCAGGGATGTATTGTTCTAGTGTAAAGTCTGCTTAGGATGCATAAGCGAGAGACGAAAGATAACCTGGCTGATATCTTGAAGGTGGAAGGGGCGTCCTGCACCGGCAGTTCATGAAATTGGCACGTTTTATTTTCTTTTCCAGAAAGCAGCGCCACCGTCAAGTGGGTCGTCGAGCAATCTCCCGCAGTGCAATAACTGCGGACGCCACTTCGCCGCTGACCGACTCGCCCTGCACGAAAAAATCTGCGTGAAGACCTCGAAGAAGAAGAGGAAAGTGTTCGACCCCACCAAGATGAGAGTCAAAGGGACGGAAGCCGAGGCTTACCTTCGTCATCCCGCATCGTCGAGGACTAGCAAGGTGAATTTCATCATTCGTTTCGATAACGTTACGATAACCACGGGGGAGAGATAATAACGCAGGGTGACCTTTGCATTGTTTCAGAACTCTATTAACCTCCGGGTGATTCTTCCGGGTGCCTTTTCATCTATACCTAAGCTGTACTGAATTTTTTTACCAGAACATTTAAGGAAGACTTTTTTTAAATTTCATATAGGACTAAAGTGGAGCGTCCGATGCGAACACTATCTTCGCCTTTGTCAAATCAAAACTAGCTCAGTGATTACTTTCGAAGTAGTGCGTGGAGATAGAGACAAGATGCATAACTTGGGAAGCACTCAGTCAGTGTCCGTATCATAATCAGGAGCCAAAACTTAGCAGCCATCCTGTTAGCTTCTTTGTCAGGCTTATGCATCGTGAAAGAAGATGATGAGCATGCGGGTTTCATTAGACTAGCGGCAGATAAACAAGTTATCTCCTACGAGAAATTAGCATGAGCAAGGCCGTGTCGGACTGTTGCTACTGTGAATGGGCACCTCTGATGTTAATCATTTCGTGAAGGAAGGCTCCAAACATAAGCTTGATCCTAAAACATCCATTCTTATTGCAATGATTGTGGATTTCGAAGACAGTCGAAAACAAAATTTTAACTGCGTAGTTACTACCATTTCCCAAGTCTGTCACGCTGGTATTTGATCAAATACCGGTTTTGATTAAACTCGCACATTTTAATACTCGAATGAGTTTTTACACCCTAATAATTGCTTAATAGCTGTCTTAATGTTGACTCTTCGTTTAATTTAGCTAATAAAGAAGCAAGAGCATGTCCGAGAGAGCAATACGATTCGGATTGTATGCGGATCCTTTGCAGTGCTCGGCAAATACTCGAAAAAGCTCGCCTCTGCGCTATTGTTCGTACTGGAAAAGCACGATTTGAAGTCATAACCACTGGAGCGTATTCGCTTCGAATCTTATCAATTGAAGCGATCCACTGTACATATTAGTTTCTTAAGACCAGTTGAAGATGAACCCCTTCGATTTGCTTTATTGGACTGAAAAAGAAATATCTAATGAAATTAGACATTGAAAATTTTATAGGGTCGAGTATAGAAATTGGGTCGAGTATATTAGTGTTCGATTTCTCATCGGGGATGCAAATTGAAGGAAAGAATCGATTAAAATCATTTAATGTGAATAGTTTAAAGAAAAATGATAAATATATACAATACATTGAAGTCTAGTCGACTTGGATCGTATTATCGGCCTTAAATTTAAATTAATTGTATATATTTTTGTAATTAATTGAATATATTTTTCGCTGCTGAAGCGCAAATCGACTTTTAATTTCTCAGCAAGGAATTCAAACCAACAATTTTACGACATCGACCGAAATCTGAATGAACCAAACAATCGCAATCACATAGGAATTAGATATCGATTAAAAATTGGGAATCGTATTAAAACCATCTATTTTCAAGAGTTCAATCGGAAATTTCCTCCTCCAATAAGAATGCCGACGTGAGAGAAAGAATCCACCTTTTCCACGGTGATTATTCTAATAAAAGGAGGTTTTCTTAAAATCGACGACGAATTAAAATCTTCAAAGATACCCTAGTTTTACCTCCAACTCTAATAATCTAATACCCCTCACGAACTTCTCACATCTGAACCTTCTTTCCCCACCCCTGAACAGGTCCCACCGGCACCTAAATCAGACTGGAGACGCAAGCACGAGGATTTCATACGCTCGATCAGGGACGCCAAAGCTGCCCAGGCTTACGTCGCGGCCGGAGGAAAGTTGTCCGACCTGCCGCCGCCCCCACCCATGGACACCTCCGACCTGACCCCCTGCCCACACTGCGGACGCAGGTTCAATGACGCCGCGGCAGAGCGACACATCCCTCGCTGCAAGGACATCATCAACAAGCCTAAGCCCCCGCCGGCCAGACCCGGGACCTCGGGCGCCATCCCCAAGGGCAGAGGCATTCGCCGGTAGACAACGCCTTGCTGGGGCCGAACGGGGCTTCCCTCTGGGTGCAGGATGTGCGTGTTTTGTGGTGTGTGCACCCCAACTTGGACAAGTGGTTTTTTTTTATTTTAATTCGCAATTGTCGCTGGTGCTAAATCAATAGTCCTTGAATATTGTGAGGATAAAGCATAAAATGACCGCGTTTTAATTAAAAAGTAATTGTTTTTGTATTATGTAAATGATTCGTTTCCGACTTGTATGCATATAAAAATATTTTGTTTTGTGTTTTTTTGAGAGGAAAAGTGGTATCTCTGATACAATGACTATTTCATGCAAATAGGATGTGATATTGAATTTCTTTCATTCCCCTCGACATAATGGTATAATTATATTGCTTTTTACTTTATATTGATCATTGCAATTATGATTACTTTTCCCCGTTCGTAATTTTAGCTAGCTGGGAAATTTGTATGTGCGTGTCTTAGGAATCGATTCAATTGATTGCATTAAATTTTATTTTTATTTATTGCTTTTAATAATCCTAAAGAGGTTGTGGAGTAATATACTCACAGTGCCCTGGGGTGTCAGGGTATTATCTGATCATGTTCTTCCTTGTGGTAAGATTTTATGTGCCTGAAACTTAAGAAAAAAATCCGCTATGATTTGTGAAAGCTCATGTGATATGTAATCAAAATGTAGGATCTAGATACACGACTTTAATTTACAGCCACATTACCTAATTATTGAATAAATTTCTTTACCATAGACAAAAGTTGTAATTGCGTACTTGATACCGTATAGTGTGGGGCGACTTAATGGCCTTCAGAAAAATGTTTTGATCCCAATATCATCCAAGCATGCATCCAAATTTTGGCACAGATAGTATTAGCCAACAATTGGCTAAAGCAACTTGTTAATCTATTCACCCACAGCAAAGTTATTCGCAAAGGAAAATTCTAATTTTAACGGTTAAGTAAGCTATTTCGTCCAGTAAATTAAAATGAATATAAGTCGGTTTATACTGTTAACATATTCCTTTACCTTTTATTCTTCTATACATGATATCAACACGATTGGAAAATGACATATATTCTTAATTTCTTCCGAATGAACTATTGGACAAATTTATAACATGACATTTTCGCACACTGGTAGCGTTTTGAAGACTTATCTTTCGCGTAAGTACACTTGTAAGTCAATGTATGGAGGATATGCGATCATAATCATGGTGTATCCTTATTAGGGAATGGCACGTAATACCCTTCCTAAATGAGCACGTTACAAATCCTCATCGGATATTCTAACTTTCAGAGAGGGGATTGTGTCATAAATACTTCAAAATAGATTCGACAAAGAGTGTGGAATATGTCCCAAAGAAGAAAATTTTTGGATATTTACGCATAAAGTGTATTTTACTGTGCAAAATGCTGATCTACTTGGTGCTCCCATTTTTTTACTTGAGAGCGCGATTTTTATGCGTATGCCATCGTGCAGCGGCTTACTTAATTAACAGTTACTCGCATAGAGAGATGGGTTTGATAACCTCAAAATCTATTTTGGCTGTTCCATTTCCTTGCATTATTTTATGAAGCAAGTGAAAGTGTAACACATTTCTATGTCATGTGATATTGCCTTTTCAAATAAAGCCATATTAATAATACCCACTGGTTTCATTGATTTCCTCTTCAGTTTTAATAGAATGTATTAAACTGACTCTCGCGGAGTAATTAAACTCATTTTTTCTTAAACGCTATTTAGCGTTTCATCAACGTAAAAGAGGTTCGGAAGATCTCACAAAACTCGGCCGTTACACACAAACTTCCTGGTGGTATATGATTATTTATTAATTATATAATACTCACGATAGGTTCCAAAGAATTTTATACGCCACCATAGCCTAACATTTATTCGGAGAGGCGCCATTGTGCGCGGCATGAACTGACGCCTAACACTCAAAAGAGTTATTTTTCATTTTTTGGCCAACCGGTTTCTGGACATGGCAATGTCATCAACACCTATCAGTCGAACGGTGCAGCGCAAAGGTTATACAAAGTGATGGAAGTGAAACAAGGTACGTATACAGAAATAAATCATTATTTTCTATTCTTTTTAATGAAGTAGTTTCTTAAAAATGTTCTGTCACTGAAAACCTCAAATTTTACTTCAGGACTCCCTTGGGAAGCGCGGGAATATAGGTACCTATCGGGCAGACGTCAAGAAAAACTAGAAAACTGAAAAGGGAGACAAACGGTTAGAGGGATAACGTCGCGGAGTCCTAAAATATTTTACCACAGAACATAATGCATTCGCTTTGAACTATTTTCTTTCAGCTTCATATCATTTTACCCACCTTCATTCCATCTGTCTCTTGTTTCCCATATTCTACCTCGGTCTTCTAACATTCTTTCTTATATCATGACTTATAGCATTACATTATCTCTTAGAATATATTTCACCCACTTTGCGGTATTCTCCGGATCTCCTCAATCAACTATCTTCCCCAATCATGTTCAATAATTTTTTATTCGTATTTCCCTCCGTCTTATTCATTATCAAGCCATACGCCCTTTCGGCGGCTTCCGGGGATTTATGCAGATGCATAATATCCTTCCCACTCCCCCCATTTTCGTCAAAATCACTGCCAAAATGCGGAGTCTTCCACCTGATCAGAATGCTTTAACTTTGCCTTCCTATTCATCTTTCGTTTTATTTATATTTCATATTTCCTATTCCTCATTGAATTTCTATTTCCCTCGTTTTATTATGCTTTATTTTAATTCCATACCCCTCGCACCGACCCTGTAATACGTTCAGCAATCTACATCTTGGCCCGCAAGCTACCACAAGGGCGTGCGACAGGTCACCAGCCATTAGAGTAATTCAAGATTATTTGCATTCCGCATCATCATTTCACTTTCAGGAAGTTTGAATTGTCGTGGGTACCTTTTTCCTAATGTTGTGGTCCCTTCCTCCAGTCTTCCTCGTGCCTCTCCTGCCATGCTCTTTGCTAGAGATTTAAAAAGCACGGACAGCTCTGCTCCTATGACATCTAACTATGCTCATCCAACTCTCCATTCGCTACTGTTATGCAGTATATTTCAATTACAGGCTGCGAATAAAACTTCTAACTCATTCATTCTACTTCTATATTATGGAAATTTTTCCTTAACTTTGTCCTCTGCTAACGCCCACTTCACAAAGGAAAACATTCAGACTATAGCCTACATTCCTTTTTATTCTTATTTCTAAATAGAAAAGGCAAACCTGAAAATGGCGATGCTTATTATCACCATAAAATCCATATAGTTCTTTATACTCCAACTAGGTCGCAAAGTATGGCTAATTTTCTTCATATAGTTGTTTTAAATCGTTAATTTTAAATACCACTTACGACTTTCACTCCTGATTATTAAAACCAGTTTTATTTTCATCTTTTATCTCTATCTTCTCAGATTTATATCTCTTCATATATATATTATTTTCAAGCCAGATTTCGGTTTAATCATTCTTTGTTTCTTGAAGTTACCTGGTTTCCTGAAACGCTACACACTTGTGGGGATCGAATGGAATTTTTTTCAGGCTAAGGAGACGTCAACCGAACACTTTTGGGGCCCCTTGCTCTATCCCATAGGTCTCTATTACCCGCAGGCCTTTACTCCCCCACGGTTCCCGGCTATATAATGAAAATTATGATTATTACCACGCTATCTTCATTTCATTCAATCCACACACATGTCGTGCACACTTCCCGTCGGGAAAATCACCGCGTGAATAAAGATTAGGATAATCTCTCCCCCCCCCCCTTTCCCACCTTCTTAAGGCCTCGTAATGAGGCATAAGGGGGGCCAGGACAAACAAACCCAACCCTCGAGACACCGAGTGCAAAGGAGTAAGACTCGTATTTCAGACGCCTTCCTTTCTCTCCCCTCACCTGTTCCTTGCAAAAGGCTTGTGCCGGTCTTTCGTCACACATCCCCCGTGCGTGCCTCGCCCACCGTTTGTTCGCCAGAGGGCGTGGACGACTTCGCTGAGGAGAAGAGTTCGCCACGGTTCAAGGGGTCCCTCCTCCGCAACGCCCGCCTGAGCTCCGTCCAGCGTGGAGGAGGAAGGCGGCGAAAGTCGGGAAGGTGATACCGCAAAAGGGAACAGGAGCGAATCTTCCTCGTATCCTTGCTTTCTTATTTTTTTCCCGCACTCGGAAAGCTATTCGATTTTGCGAGGGTGTCGGGACCAGCTGGTGGCATCGCTAGGTTGTGTTCCGCCGGTTCCGCCCGTGTGGGGGGGACCGTGTGCGAGGCTACGGGGCAATTCGCAAGCGATCATGCGATTGAACACTTGCTTTGCCCACGCAGAACATTCTAATCACCACAGATATCCTTCAAAGCTTATCACCCATTAAAATATTCACTGGATGAGGCTAAAAAGGTGTAAAACATTATCTTCAGAAAACGACGATTTTTAAGAGGTGTCATAATTAGTTTCTGCGCTTCGAGAAAAGTGGCGTGACAACGAATTTGTGGTGCCTTTCCCCTCGAGCACATACGATATATTATCCCTTGGCCCTTAAAGAAATACTTAAAAACGTTATAATGTATTGCTTTTTTTATTAATTTATATTTATACAATTATAAAAACAACAATTGTCGGAATTGGCACAATAAATATCAGAGAATTAAATTATTCATCGGAAAAAGATATATTTTGATTCTGTTTAGTTCCTCATTCTCCATAGTGCCCCATAATGTCATTTGTTTCCAGTAGATGACCCGCGGGCTTCACCCGGCCCGACAAATACCGAAATCGGTCTATGAATGTGTACCGGGAAAATGTATCAGTGTGAGCTCATATTCATCTATTCCAGGTGAAATTTTGTGTTATCCATTTCTTTTACTCCAAAGGTTCATCAATATGCAATTGCTGATTTTAGTATAATTCACATTCCTTACATCAACCCGAAATAGTTTAAATCGCGAGAGGTTAATGTGATCGGCTGGGCTCAATACGCCTCTGCATAATATTGTGTTATGGGAAAATAATCTAATGTTGCTGCTTACGTGGGAACTTAGGTATGTGGTTATATATATCAGGGGCCCTGTCAACTAATCTTAATACACGCCTGATGTCACTTCAGCTTCTCGAGTGATGTAATAAATGGTTGCTTTATGTATCCGTGAGATAATATCTCCTTAATCTACTAAACTGCCTGCCCATTAGTTTCATAAAATTTATTTTGTTGGGAGGGGCCATATCAAAGACTCTTAAAATCTAAATACACTATACTCATTTTTCTCTTGATTTTCGAGGGTAGAGCATCAAAAACAGACTTTTCTCATTATATAAAGTGTCAGTTCAATTATATTTCTCAAGTTCATGATGCATATGGACTATTATGTATTTTTAATATTTCGCATAATTTGAAAACAACATGACGAACATTTGTAATTCTCCATAATTTATATCAGTAATTTTAGACCAAAACCGTTGCGCGTTCAGTGTGGCTCTACCCTTGAGTAATGTACGAGTTGCCCATTGTCTAACGACATCACGATCATTATCTCTCGGTTTAATCAACTTCACCTATATGTAAAAGGGTAGGCGGTTTCGGTCCAAGCATGGGCGCTAGCAGGTTGAAATCTTAAGGAGGGCAGGAGAAAGACCAACGAGGCTTCCTTATTGATCATTACTTTCTCCTTCCACCCTACATCCTTTTCTAGAGATGCCATTTTCTTACACAACGCATCATTGGTAGGCTTAAAAGGACGAGATAACGTAAATATCTTAAGTTTGAAATTGATAATACCGGAAATCTAATGGGAGCGTATAGCACTTGCCCTCTTCTTCGATGAGCTAAGCTGCGGAAGTACATTAAATAAAAAAATCTTATTTCTTTCCCCAACCACTATCGTCACAATTTTAGTAATTCAAAGAAGCACCAAAATTTAATGCATAATTTTACGTCGATAAAAAAATAGTAGCATGATTGGGGCAGCCGTATTCAACCAGTGGAACATCATCGGATATATTTCTATGTGAAAAACTGTTCTCCTTATGTTTATCGGATTACTCTCCAGACAGTGGACAGAATCAGATGACCATACCTTAAAGATTTGTCTCTCGTAAAGTGCATGGCTGGTACTGCATTAAAACCCGGATTCTATGGTTTAATCCATAGTATTCGCGCGCTAACCGCCAGGTATTGGAAGAATGCACCACTATTACACCTACCAAATGTTTTCTAACCTACCTTCCCATTTTACGAAAGCGATTGTCGTAAAAAAAGTGAATACTTTCTAAATTGAAAATTCAATTACTGAAAGAAAACCATTATTTATTAGAAATTTAAGTTATTTTGGTAGTTTCACAAAATTTACTCTTTAAAATTCACTATTTAACTACCTATGGGAAACAAAAATATATTTTGCATGAATTCATTAAACTTCTTTTTAATTGTCAATGTTTTTCTCCCGTTTCCTTTCGTAAAGGTAAATGCGCATATGGGAGGAAGTTCATGAAGACATTCGCTCGTTCGAATGGACGCTTTTTGTTGCAGATTCATTTTTAGTTCACGACAGATAAATGCAAAAGCACAAAACCAAACGACCCGCATTTTTTGCTTTTCCCTTCGATTTTGAAAGCATGTCGGTGCTTACTTTGAACTTTCGCCAGAGAATACTGACAGAACTACCCCATACAAGTTGAGTTACTAACATTTTCTTTAGGGGGTGGAGATTTGTTTCAAATGTCGATGGCGTTGGGAATAAGCTGCGATATTTAACGTAAAATATTTTCCGTGTGACCTTAGTATGAATAGAAGGATTAGTAGTTTTCATCAAATGAAATTATCTTTTTCAGTTCATTTTAAAAACACATGCTTCATAGGTAGTGTTTCACCATGTTTCACCGGCATGGACGACTGAGTGTTCGCTGATCTTAAAAAAGTTTTGTCCACTCGCGTGCCTCAGGTCTTTAATGCAGAAGGCTAGACAATTAGTGCATTGAATAGTGAATAGAAGCTACCGATTACCCTTAGCTACCACGACCTTGGCTCCGTGTCAGAAGTGAATAAAATATATTAACAAATATTACTTATTATAGAAATAGAGTCAAATGTTGATCCTTGCAGCAAAGCGGATTTAGTATTAGGGCCGCGTGAAGGATGGAAATTTCGATTCAGGAGCGAATAGAAATTTCTGTTCTTTGTCCCCATGCCTGAACTCTTGAGTGTTCCCTATTTGCCAAATGTTGGAATGTTACGCACAAAAAATGACACATCCTTTGATTATAGTCTTACAGCTTCCCCGCACAATCTGTCTTCCCATTATAAAATTACAGAAAGGCCGAAGTACTCTTTTTTATCACACTCTTGTTTCTTGCATAAAAAAGATTTCAGAATCCCTATGGGAAAAAAATACACATTTTAGTGCTTGATGATGCATTATTTAAATTAGGAATGCCACGGACTGGTAAAACTAATTATTTTTACGCTCCCATCATTAAGGAAACGTAATGCATGGTGTGGGATCCTGGTGCAGCCACTGAAACGAGCAACAATCATCAAATGATACACGATGAAGTTGACCTGGAGAATTCAACTGGGATTGCTGTCGTTGGTCGCATTGGTGACGTTGGGAATCCTTCCATTCAGATCCAAGTCGCGGACCGCCTCGGTCCCTACCGAAACGACAACGAAGCAGGAAAACAGGTTGATCGCGACGATGCAGATGAGGGGAGATCCTCTAGATACGCCATTACTGCGAAGGTATTCCATTCCAAAGGAAGCCACGAATTCCCTGTTGTGTTCGCACTTCCTCTTTGGCCCTGGTGAAATATAGCGTAATGTATGCCGTGAAATGATTAATTTCACAATCCTTGCCACAAAGTACGCTCGACCCTCATGCACTTAAAGAGCACGGGTGTGTTTAAGTCTCACGTGTAAAACCGACTTCAGAGTTGATGACCCCAAAGGTTTCCACTTCCCATTGTGAAATAGGAATGGTCTGGAGGAGAAATAGGAATGGTCTCATTTTGAAATAGAAATGCCTGGAGTTTCCAGACATTTTTTATTGACGTCTTCATAAACTTTAAAAATGTTCATTTCTCATCACTGAAGTTTTAAAAAGTAAGTCTTACGGTGAGAATCGTGCGTAGGGGTCTTAAAAAATAAACTATGAGGCTGGAAAATACTTTAAGTATTTAGTCGGTGCAATCAATAAATAAATCTAGGATAAAAATCACGAAATTTGAATGTGCCATACATAAAAACGGCACTCCAGAAAACACTCAATCAGCATCAATCGATGATACATATTTTTTATGCGGTTTGATTTCTCAACAAAATATTGAAATTTTTGGGTATCTCCCAATTCATTTCATTTTCTAATTCTCGTTACCCTTAATCCCTTCCCCTCCCTCAGTTAGCCGAGAAGTATGGTTTCCGAACTACTTCTCAATATAATTTCAGTAGGTTTGGCTGAGCGTAAAAGTAGATTAATCTAATTACCCC
>LYUA01000260.1:31652-44274 GCA_002093875.1 Calopteryx splendens | reverse complement strand
CCCCCCCCACCAAATAACTATAAAAATATGCTAGAGAAGATGAACACTCCACCGACAAGATGCGCTCGTTAGAAATGAGATAGCCGGCCACTTTGGCTGCTCTGAAAAATCTACGAGATGCACGCACTTACGCACGCACGCACGAGGTGCACGCACGCACGATTATGGATCGTCTATAAGTGACGTCCTTCAGTCGGGAGAAAAAGAGACTGTGGCGTAGGGTAATTCGAGGGAGTAGAGTGAGACAAGGGTGAGGACTAAGGCGTGACTTCGCTTGGGGGCCGTCCACAAAGAACTTAGACACACGATTTTCCGTGGGCGAACGTAATTTGACTCCACCAGAATGATTACGGTATGTTATTTATGACGTAGTTATGAAACAGATATGCAATCCCTGTTTAAATAGTTTGGCCGAAGTCACAATTTTCTCTCGAAATATATTTTTTGTCATGAACTGTTGGTGCAGAAAGATCCCTGAAGTGTAAACGCCTTGCTTTTTTGGAATTCGCGAAAAGGAGGTAGATAAAGTGTGCTATACAGCAAAAAAATAATTATACATAGAATTTGATGCATTTTCATTCCAATGGTATGGATCGAAACATTCAGTAATAGACAACTAGGTCTGTACCAAACGAGAGAATGGAATAGGCTTGGGGAGGTAGCCATTTTAACGTTGGGCCCCACGCTATGACTTAAAGAGAGATTAATCAAACCAGTTAGTTTTCGCGGAGATATTTAAGTTATATTAGATCACGCCGATAAAAATTCACGCAGTGGTGCCTTAATATAAAATAATTTAATAACTTTCGAAGTACAACTAGATTCACCTGCAAGGGGATTTTTAGTTAATAAGGGATTTTTTTAATAGTTACATATTTTAAGCACATACCTATTTTATATTATGCCCATTGGTTTTTTTCAAATTAAAAAATTATAAAGAGGACCGAAATTTCTTCAGGATAAATACAGAAGTTGAAATTCTAAATTGTGTCAATTCTTTCACAACACAGATTTAAGTTTCGCCTCTCTGATCTCCCCGTGTGTTTTAGATTCTTCGTGAAGTACGGAGCAGAGGGTCTGAAAATAAACGCAACAGATTATGGAACTGAGCCTGGCAATAGCGTCATCGATAGGTTCCTTTCGGAGAGGAGACACCCTTGCTCTACGAACGGACTGCCAACATATGAAAATCGCCCAGCTGTCGAGGTATGTTTTTACGTGACGTAAATATTTAATCTCTCTCGTATCATCTATGTCTGGAAGAAAATATTCGTAAAACATATGTAAAATATAGCACTCTTCATTTATCAGACCAATTTGAAGACTGATTGAGTGTAGTTATACATAATTGTCTATCCCATGCTAATTATTTTACGTCTTGATAATGTTGTCCACCTTACATCCTAACTTGGCCAAAAAAATTGCTCCCGTGGAACCCTTCCTTCCATTTGCCACATTATTATGTTCCTAATACATATACATTGCAGCTCAAAGAGTGCTCAGTCTCTCTGCTACTTTTTATATAGTATATATGACCCTTTTCACTTCTACTCTTCTGTTCACTACACATGCATTACACACATTAAATCGCGACGTGATGATATTGAAAAATCATAACAGCTAAAAGAATTGAAATGTTTGTTCACCAATCATTATACTCGAATTCCTTCTACACTCCGAGTAATAATGTACGAGGCCATACAATAAGCTCACTTTGACGAAATGCATTCGAAGTTTATTACATAGATCAATTTTAGGCGATCCAACTATCAGATCTCTCCAAATTTTAGCGCTTAAACTACAAAATGCCACCAAAAAACATATGCATAGAAACGTTTGAAAAAAAACGAAATAAAATGGAGATTTACAAAAAATAATTTTCTCGAAATATCAATGCTAAAATTTAATGCAAGTGAATGGGATTCTTAATCAAAATAATGAAAAAAATCTACCTTCTTGAATTAGATGGGAATAAATTAAGAAGAATTTATATATCACTCAGAAAAATGAAAGTTGTAAGGGAAACCTTCACTCCGTACATTCCTGATAAAACAAAAAAAGTAATAAATTTTCCATTGAAAACGCAGTTTCTACTACAAAATAGCAGTACTGCGTTCAATGGATTCCGTGAAATGAACATTTTTCAGACGCAATATTTTTGTTCCAGTTTAAATATCCGGAGATTATTCGAGATGAGGCATCGGAAGACGAAAACGATCATTTAGAAACGACAGATGGCGCTTCGTCACAGTCCACTGTCTCCAGCTACCGAAAAGTGAACGACTTGAGCCAAAATTCCTTTCGCAGAGGCATTGCCCTTCGTCCTTCACCCGAAAAGTCAGAAGAATCGACGGAAGAACGGCAAAGGTTAGTTCAGCATGAATAACATTTTTTTTAAAAGACCCGAGAGGTGATAAATTTTCCTAATTACGTTAATAAACGCAATCACCAAATAGAACTATGGACGTCAGCAAACTCAACCCTTGAGATAAACTAGCTCGTAGTTCATCAGATTTTACCCAGATCTTTCAGCTTTTACATCAGATTTTTTTAATGGAGAGCCTATGGCCTGGGGAGAATAAAAAATTGTTTGCTTTCAGCTGGGCTCTGAGAAACAAATTCACTCTATAGTTATGTATGTATAGGTTAAACTAAATTCTTTCTCGCGCTTTTTCAATTCCTAATGGGGCACAATCTCGAAAGTACTAATGCATTTTTGGAAGGATATTAAAAAAAGAGAAAGAAAAATCGACATGTTTTATGAAGTTTCACAAAATTTTCGTATGTTGTATCAATAATCAGCATTCTGGAAACTCTGATGTATTATTTCAGAGATTATTTCTCATTTTTCAGAAAGAAATATATTGACTGGCCACAGACCGATGAGGAGGAAGGAAAGAAGAATGAAATTCTTCACATTAGTGCAAGAAAGGGTTTCATTCCTTTGCCAACCGAAGGAACATGGCGGAAAAATCACAGACTTGGATCAGCCAATACGATAAGTAATCATTCACTATTCAATCAGTAATTAATTCGCTTGTTAAGCTCTCTTTGAGATCTAATTTAAAACTGTGAGTCTTCTGGGAGTATTCTTAGGGGCACATCCATTAGTCTGGCAGCATTTTCACCTCAGATCTTACATCGGTAAATATAAAAAATATAAAAATTGCAAAAGATTGAAAATTCGGACAAATTTCTTTTGATACGAATCCTTAACAAGTCTCTCCTGAAATAGGGAGTTCTGTCAACGACGAAACTTCTTGCAGTAACAATATTTTTAATGAATTAGGTAATTCATTTATATAATATTTTATAGTAAACAGTGTGTCGTCTTTGATCGATACCCTATTAATTACATACCTACGCATTTCACCATGTCATTGATATACCTAAAAGTTTGTAAATCAATTCGACCAAAACCTTTTCAAATAGAAAAAATGATGATCGTCTGAAACTCATTCAAGCATATCCAGCTTGTGAAGCCACCTTAAAAAGTTGCGTATTAGAAATAATTATGCTCTTATTACTATGTTTACCTGAATACTTGAATGTTAGGAGTGTGAGATCATACAAATTAAAATTAAAGTCAACAGAATAGCTAAACTCCAGGCTTTTCAGATCAGTATTTCACATCAGGTTGTTTGTTTGAAAGAACGATGTCACTGACGTACCTATTTAAAATGTAAATGATGATAGTTCTCTGTCACTTTTTACATCCAATCTCGATGATCTTGTTCAACTGTCAAAAGATAAGAACATAACAACGTCCGAGAGCAAACACCTAAGTAAGCAAGCCCTGAACAAAATGCTGTTTTTCACGAGAAATTATATCAAAATCACAATCTTAGATCCACGAGATATGCTTAGAATTTTCATCCCTTCTCATAATTTAAACAATAAAAATTACCCTCGCAATTTTCACCTTACCATGAAGGAGGCGGCAGACTTAACACTATCTGAGTTGAACTTTAACGTTAGTCCGATGCTGGAGGATTTACGCTTCGTTATTCCCCATAAGCCATCCGTGACCAAATTAGGTGTCTCCCGTGGAGAAGCGAACGCTTATTCTGGAGTAAGGAAGGTTTTTTAATCAACACGTTACGCCAGTTTTCAGACAATGGGCTGGTTCGTTGAACCCATTTTTGGAATGCGAGCTGGAAAACCGAAAAGGCTCGAAGGCTCTGCTGGAAACAAGAAGAGATTTTTGTTTTCCAGAGGAGTTCTCAGAACAAATCTTTTTTTCCTCGCATTGATTTACATCCGAAGGAATTCGGGTCAGGAAGGACAGGAATACCTATTTCGAAAAGTGGCGCGCTCCACGAAATAACTATTTCATAAGACGATGAGATTTCAATTTGAAAACGAACTTCTCAAAACTCTTTATCGTCGACTGAGCTATTTTTTCCACCCGGAAGAGAGACCACAAGACGAAAAGAACCATTCTATCGGCGCACGCGTTGTCGTACATTCCGAAGACCTACTCTCCATATGATCCCCTTATAAGTCATTGATTTTTATAAACCTCTCGCCATCGCCACGGAACCAATCTTGCACGCTTGACACCGATAAACACTTTTTCCGACTCCTAAGCAACACTCAGCAAGGGCAGGGAGTGTTAATGCAACATCCGGATTAGATCGAACTAAATCGGATTCCTGTCAGGGAAAGAAAATTTCCTGGCTACACCCCCACTTTCTGTGGCTTTTCCAGCAGACGTCCGTGTAGACGAAATTCCGGGTATCACCTTTCCCAGGAGTTACCGCTTTTTTGGTCTCCTAATCGCGTGTCCTTCCCTTGAATGCTCCGAGGAAAACTCTCCCAAGACTTTCTGGGAAAAATCTTTCGTTGAGAACGAGTCTTGAGTTATTATGTCAAGACTATTTAACAGCCGTTCGACGCCAATTATTTTCTTCCTGACTAATTTCTAGCCTTCGACACTACTCTGTCTTTTCGTTTAGCCGGTGGGTTTGTAGAGTAGGTTCCGCAGTCGCCGGGATTGACCCGAAGATTGGGAGTTTGAATCCTTCGGTGGGGATGGATTTTGTCCTTCGATCTCTTCGATGAATATTTGTAATGTTCGCTAATAAAATTTAGACATTTGCGTATTAGCACCGTGATCCTTTGTAGGACGGCTATAATATTATTTAAACACGAAAAAAATATTGAGCATATTGGACAAAAAGCTTGGAAAGAATAACAGGTCTTCCGATTGTGAAATATGTTGGTTCCCAGCACCTCAAAATCTACCACTATTATCAATTACCTATTTGACCCAGAGTCCGATGATTAAAAACATATTTTAGCGATAATTTGGGGGATGGTTACCTAAATCGAAAAATATGGGGCCAATAAAATATTTGCATCATATATTTTAGTTTAATGTTTCCTGTGCATTCACTCAGTCATTATTTAGAATCGAAGATTTCTATATCTTAAAAATATAGCTGAGCTAAGTAGAGAAGGAAAAAAGGCTTTAAATTACCACAAAGGCACAGAGTTAAAAATTTCTTATTTTGTCGATCAATTAAAATTTTTCCTGGGACATTAAGAACAATTTTTCTTCAACAACATTCAACTTTCATATTTAAATAATTGGTTACCAGAATACACAATAGGGAGATATTTAGCAAATAAATTAGCATTTTCTGGTATGTTTTCTGCCTTCAGTCTAGGGATGATAAACACTTTCATTGCATTTCAGACCACAAAGAGAACAGGAAGGGGGGGAGAGACGGTTGCATTTTCCCTCGGTGGTAAAATTCAAGGGGACTCAAATATTTCAATCATTTTGCATAACCTCTTATAAATCAGGTGAAAAAGGCCAAAAGAATAACAACATTATTTGTACAGATTAGTAAACCTCTATTATAATTATATTCAGTATATGAGTAATTTATGCTGACACCATTTCCCTGACAATAGGTACAGGAGTAACCATTTCAAAGTTCAGGTTGGGT
This sequence comes from Calopteryx splendens, assembly GCA_002093875.1. NCBI lineage: Eukaryota > Metazoa > Arthropoda > Insecta > Odonata > Calopterygidae > Calopteryx > Calopteryx splendens. The sequence goes on along the minus strand of LYUA01000260.1, from coordinate 38,317 downwards.
TTTTGCCTAGGGGGTATCAAATTTTGGAAGGGAATTAAAAAAATTATTACATTTTTGTCTAGACACTCATGACATGAAAATTGACTGGACATATTAAACAGATCCAATAGAAATACCTTTTTAATTCAAGCCAATACGTTATGGTGTGTTTACAGGCTAATCGGACCTCACCTTCTACAAACTGCTCTTTTCTGTACATTTTCCCACCATTATTAATTGATATATTGCTATGAATTGAGAAAACAGATATGATAATCTCCAATATCTGATTGAAGCGGTGTTGTTGCTAGGTAAGTTTTTTCAAAACAACACTACCTCCTTGAATATTTTGATACCCACTGAGTTTAAGATGAGGTTTGAGATGGTCCATAACTAACATGATGATGAAGACATAATTCATATCTGGATGTTCCCTATAGAATATTAAGAAGAAGTGTAAAATTTAAGAGAAATTAATCTGCCCTCAGGCAGCAGAAGACCTTGCTATGTCAATGGTTAATGCTGCCATCACCAGATCCATTATTTTACGGATTTTATGGATTTCCAATTATTTTTCGATGGCAATCTGCTTTTTATTCAAATTTTTGAAATCATAAACTGACAAAAAAACCAAGGATTGACTGTCCCTTAATTATAACTGAGCTGCTTGAGATAAAACATATTTTTACTGTAATCGACAGAGATATGACCTACGCAACCCAGTACAACTAATCTGCTCCTTCCAAACTTATATCAACAAGATACAAAGAAAATATTAATTTGAATGTATAGCCTTCAATGGCAGAAACAGACATAATTCACTTGGTACAATAAATTACTAATACCAAGCTCATAAACTTAATCTTGAATAATTAGAATTTCTTTGATTATTCCAGGCTCAACCTTGTGAAATTTCATTTTAATTGAAGAAGAGATTGTTTTTTCACACAATTATTATTTTTGGTTCCATTAAAAATTTTTTTAATGAAAGAATGTTTTATCAATAAGTTAGGATTCCAAGTAGTGGAGAAGCATATAATGCATACCCGTGAATGCCTAGAGTGTACATTTACACTAATTGCCCATAATTTTAGCAATGAAAGGACTTGTGAGGCAAATAAAAGGATTATCTATCACACTTTAGTATTGCCATTCTTAGAATGCAGCAACATTTCTTCATAAATGGAAATGTTCACTTGTGACATTAAATTGTTTATTGGTTAAAGGGATTTTTTAAATGCAAGAAAAATGACTAATGTCTAAATTAATTGTTCATTAATGTTTTACCTTATCATTCCTTAAGATATGGTCATGAAGCATAGGCATATGCGGAGTCCCAGAAAATTTCCTGACCTTTCTCTGCCTGAGAGAAATAAATTCTTGACTATTTCTGACTCAACCTTTAATCCTAATTTTGGTTTTGTGGAATCCATTGTTGGTTTCTATTTATTTATTGAAGGTTTGGATGAATCATTAATCTTCTATATCACTCTTTATGCTCTTTTCTCCCTTTCCCCCATAAGAAAGCACCCATGGTCTTATAATGAACATGACAATTTTGAGATGGTCGAGTTCACATTCAATAAAAATTTTTAAGTTTCTTTCAGTTCACATTCTTTCTAAAGAAATGTAAACTTCATCATTTGAAGTTTATGAAAATGTAAACTTTAATTGATGAATGTCATTCATTGAATGATGTTTCTAGCTAAACACAAATATTGGGCAGCTTAAACCCTTAATGCAACACAAGTTTTAATGAGGGTCCATTATCTTTATAATGATAAGAGTTTAGTGGAGGGTATAAAGATTTTCCTTTGTTTATGGCTGTTTGATTTTCTTAAGTGAATATTTAATATACAGCCTGTGTTTCACTTAGGATTTAAACTTCAGCATGGGATTAAGTAATACTTATATATTCATCTCATCATATTAATTTTAATCCCCAAAAGGAGACAATTCCTTAAGGGCACACACAAATATCATAAACCACCAGTGATTGTGTCTAAAAATATATTATTTAGAATCTTATTGATTTTACACAAAATCATAATGGTTTGGTAATGATTAATTGATTATCTTTTTATGTACATTCATTAGAAAGCAAAAGGTTTTATATATTATACATTATGTAAAAGTAGTAATACATTCATGTCGCTTATAATATTAACTGTTTATCTTTTTCAAACTTGCCTCATGATTACTCAATGGTATGTGTATCTGACAAAAAAAAGTTTCATTGTATTATGAAAATATTTGAACCACTGTTTACAGCGATATAAAATGTTAACAGATTTGAGAACTACTGCTTTTAAAAGTAGAAGAAAGTTAAATTTTTATCAAATTTTAACAAAAAGTATTAGGTATTATTTACTTCTTTTGTTGCCCCTTACATACATATGGTTTTGTCTAATAATTACAAGCAATCCCTAAAATTTGTTTTTTTATGGAAAGTTCACAGAATAATGAGTGCTTTTACTGACCAGGGTCTGAAATATTAATTTCTTCATCAGCACGAGCTGATACCATTCTTGTTGGTAGGCCCATACATAATTGCACTCATAGTAGAAAAATATCTTGAAAATATTTGTTTAAACTCTCCTCTTAATTAGTTCCTGCTGCTACTCTTTCTTAACTGGAGGAATAGGTATAATATTATTCCATACTGGTCTAGGTTCTGATCCAGGGGGAGACAAATACATATAACCTGGGTGAGCTTCATTTTAATTCATTAAGAATAAAGTTTTTATGGAAAATAATGGAACACTTTACTACTGAGCTCTTAAACTTAGCTTTGAAATTAATTTAGGAGAGTTTAACTTATGTCACTTTATATTAAGTTGATTTTAAACTCATTGGAAAATGATTAGGAATAACTTCACAGAGTTTCTTAGACTAATTTCCTCAAATGAGACTGCACCCAACATTCTTTCAATACAGGCACAATTCTAATGTATATGCATTTCTATCCCATCTCTTTCAGGAGAACTTTTCATTTAACTAATACCCACCAACTTATATCTATCTTAATTCCTCATTTGCATAGAAATTAATGTTGCTCAAGGCAGTGCCATAAGAAACTCCATTCCAACTCAGATGATGCCTCAGAAGTGCAGTGTCTCAAGTGTGGTGACTGTACAAGATGGTGGCCGATTGGGGAATAAGTTGTGGGAGTATGCTGCTGTATGGGCCCTTGGAAAGATACTGAATTTGCAACCCCTGGTACCAAAATCAATTCTGAGACACCTAGGGCGATACTTCAAAGGTAAATACAAGTGCTATTATGACATTTTTGGATGCCTTTTCCCAGCAATTTAAATCCCAGATATTACTTCCCTTCATGCAGTTGATTTTAACACACTGATGATGATTGACCATGAAAAAAATTACAATGTGGGGACAGGTATACATGGGTATCTTTGAAGTCTCAAAAGTGGGTTACCTATTCACAAAGCAATATTAAAACAGCCAATAGGAGAAGGAAAAAGGAAGAGGTCCATTAGTAATTCAAACCGTCTTTAATGTGAAGGCTGCATACTCTCGGGTTTCACCACGTCCACTGCTGTGGGTGACAACAATTTTGTCATGTTCTAGTTGAAGATGCCAACTGGAACATTGGCGAAAATGTTGTCACCTACAAAAACTAATGCAATGAAACTTGAGAGTATGAAGCCTTCATAGTCTACACACCATGGAAGCCTTCGCACTAACATCTTTAATGTTGCATTATCTGGAATATTCTCATGATGATTAGAGGTGCAATCAGGGCATGCATGTATCTTTGTGTTTTGAATATATTCTTATATCATGTTATTGTTGCAGATAATCTTGAAATTAAAGTGATACCTATCTTATAAAATGTGCAATTATTATAAACTACTGAGTAGAGGCACCTAGTTGAGCTTCGCATAGTCTCCAAAAAGCATTACTTAACCTTGTGAGTCCCTAAACACTCTTGAGTAACATGGTCATTAAAGCCTTCTTCAGTTCCTAGCACATAGTTTCTACCTTCCTTCATGCCATCAAAAATACATATTTCCTCTCTTCCTCTTCCCCACTCACTCCTTCTATCACATCCTCCATCTCTAAATATCTCCTCATTCTAATTTTTCTATCTTCTTCAAATTTCACCCCCACCAACCTACTCTGTTTGTTGTTAATTGATAAGAAAGGAAGTGTAATTTAGTTAGAAAATAGGTAGATAACCACCATTCAAAATATTTTGTCTTTCAGATATTACCTATTATGGTTAGTATTGAAACATGGTGAACATGCATATATTTCTTTTTCCAAAATAACTAATTAACTTCAAACTTTTTTTTTTAGGTTTTCAGCAGGCTAAGAATTAGATACAGCATTTATTCAAACATAAAACCCTCTTTCTTCTAATGATTATTGCTGAAAAAGTACCTGAGTTTCAAATCTAACAGATGGTTAGGGATTGCTGAAAAAGTACCTGAGTTTCAAATCTAACAGATGGTTAGGGAGGCAAGGTATTGGATGAACTGTACAAATATATACTATTTGAAAATACTCAAGATAGGTGGGTACCTATATTATTATACAGAGTAATAGATATCACATTGCCATCCCTGAAGTGACCGTGAGTTCTCTTGCCAGGGTTGTGAAGCCTAATTTTTCTATTAGTTAGGTACTGACCTACGTTTTGATAGGAGGGCTCATATGATGCAAAGTAAAATTTTGAATTTTGGCTCTTAACCCTTTCGCTGCGGTGGTCTTTTATTGCCATACGCGAGGCGTTTTTTGAAATTTTTTAAATAAAAAAAGAAATAAAGATTTGAAAAAAATTTGAGTGACCGTGGCGCCATCTAGTGAATAAAATACAAACGTTTTATCATAAACTGTATTGCCACATGCGCCTGCACTACAATCGGATACGCAGAGAGGCGAAAAATGCAAACGAAAACCAAGACGAGACATGCTCATCATACGCAGTGTAGAATATACAGCACATGACGAGACAATATCGTCACTCGCAGCAAAAGGGTTAAGAATGAAAAAATAATACTCAGCCCAAAGGTTGGTTTCGTAGGAAATGGTAGAACTGACCTCATACTAAGTCTTACTGTGTTGGAAATTCACAGATCACAGCAAGGGGGGCAGTTCCTTTCAGTGTCTCTAAGGTTTTTTATACATCCTGAAAATCAGTTGGCTTGAGCAGGGTTTATCCAAAAGCACCAGCTTGCTTCAAACCCAGGACCCTATGGTGCCAATGGGAAAATTATATGTATTACATAGGTTTCATTGTTGTGATCTCATAAGCTAGAGTACTATGGTTTCCATATGCTAAATAAAAATATGTGACCTAATTATCAAAGAGGAAACGGTTCATTTTAATGGCACATAGTCCATTATAAATCATACTAATGATATTTTTAGTCACACAATAAAAAACTAAAATAATTAGGGCACTAAAAAATCACCAACTTCATTTTCTAAGCATTAAAATTTTAGATAGTAAGGCTTTTAGCTCCCCAATATTTATTTGATGGCTGTCTATTTATCATGCATATTCCATTCATCATTCAGGGGTGGGGAAATTACATAGGTCAGCAGATCAGATATGAGATCTTTACTCATGCCTGTGAGGGTGCCACAGATGATAGCACCAACTGGTCTACATAGTAAAACAATTCTTTTAAAGACTAAAAATTAAGTAATTCCTGTCTGCAAAAACTAAGTAATTTCCACTGACAGGGCAAAATGTTACCTAACTCTGTACTCAACCAAAATATTCTTCTATTTACTATTCATATTATCATAGGGTTAGGAAGGGGTATTATTTTAAATCTATAATACAAAATTGATCCAAAACTGTTTTGTTTGATTTGTGAGCGTAATACTGGCCTAATACTGAGTCCTACAGCATATGAAATTCTCTTACATATGAGGATAAGGGGTCAGTTCCTTTCCCTGTACCACTTGCAAATTCCCAAGAAGATCTGGTTATAACAGAATCAAGCAGTTTTGGTGAAGCTGAGGGTTCCCAGATTCACCCAGTTTTGAACCAAAACCATCCAGTCAGAAGGCAAATACTCTAACCACTGGGCAACCATGTGGTCATTTGGGTTGAATTATCCTTATAGAAATTCCATTGTCAATGCTCTGTGATCTAAGTGGTCTTAATATATCTTATGATGAACATTGATGGTGTGATCTTGACCTTCAATAGATCTCAGCGTGACTGCATTGGAGGATTTTCTACCCACTGATTGTCCCCCAACCCCAGAGTCTTTGGGAGTGCCAATGAAACGCTGGAGGGTTTTGCCTTTGAACTCACTCAAACAACGATTAAATCAATCATTTGGAGGCAACTTAGTCCTTCACAGGTAAAAAAAGTTAAAAAATGATAAAAATGTTATCATGACCATTCTAATATTAAAATCACCAATAATATGTATGGACAGTGATTATCATATAGCATTCAACAATATAGAGTTATTTTTATTATTTAATAATCTACCAGTTATGTTATATTTCTGATAGACACCCCTACAATAACCCTTTCTTCATTTCTGCATACTTTATGCCACCATTCCATCAAAATATATATTCCATCCAATATGCCTAATCTTTTCCTCCCTCTACCTCGCAGAATTTTGGTTTGGTTTGGTTGGCCCTGCATCCACTTTTCCTGTCTTCTTTGGATTTCTCCCAATAGCCTTCTC
>LYUA01000259.1:564768-578514 GCA_002093875.1 Calopteryx splendens | reverse complement strand
CAGATAGCTCTTCTGAGTTTTTCTTTTTTCTCGTATATATATATATATATATTATTGGTATTATATTATATATATATATATATTAACCAACCCGAAGTTCGGTTTGGTAGGTTAGTTTAGAGTTCACCTAGTGCTATATAAGCCCAACGACGTGTGAAATCCACACAATGTCGGCACATGTAAAGATGGCCTGGTACCCGAAAAATGGTACCCAGCTTGTGTGATACTGAGCCTGCTCAGAATCGGAGCTGCTGAGCACTCTAACCACTGGACTAACACGACCATATATATCCACATCCATAGGGACGTAATTTGTAAATGTATATTTTTTTACGATAGGATAAACCATAAGTGTTGGCAATTTAAGAGCTTTTGAAATTAAAAAAATATATAATAGTTACTATAAGAGAAACGATTGCTTATTATTATTCATTTTAAACTCTCTAACTTATTTATTTTCCAATTAGTAGTATTTTACTGTTGATGTCTTTAATAATCAGAAAAAGTTCATTTTGGTATAGATATTGGCCACCAGTAGACGTAATTTTGAGCAACATCTAGCTCGACCTTTATTGGCCTCCTTAGAGAAAGTGATTAGCCCTCCTGACATATTTTGGGATGAGTCATCTGAGTTCCGAATAGTAATTTTTAGTTGAAATTTTAAGACGGCTAACAAGCGGCTTTGACTATATTACTTTCCACAGAATATTCGATTTGACTCAACCTGTCTGAACTTTCATCAATACCTATAGATTGAGCATCTGCATGACGAGGAAGGACTTTTCTCTAATCGATGGAGCAATGGAGCAATAATCCGAAGAGCTTCTTCGCTCATCGGGAAAATTTTGTCTATTATTGTTGAGGGTTTTTTTTTGAACCATTTATTTTTTCAAGACACTGCCCCTTATTCCCATCGATTCTCCCTCATTCCGCTCGTCAAAGGCACACCTCTTATTCAAAGGAACATATTTTGTGAAGGCTTTGATTTCTTCTCACAACTCTTTCGTTACTTTTTTCTTTCTCTTGCTCGGCTGGAATGTATCTTTCAAATGCGATGGCAAATGTTTGTCTTTTTAAATTTTCGTTTCCATTTCTCCGGAACGGTCATTTTTAAAACTCTCATAGCTGACCTCGGAGGTTCAGAAGGCACTTTCGGAGAGACATTTTGGGGGCATACCTAAGTATGCTGTGCCTCGCACGCGCACACACCCATTCGAGTCTCATGGGAGCCGTGGAGGGATTCTTTTTTGGTTGGGGATGAAGTACTTTCTGATGCATTTTTGAAATGTATTAGAGTGATAGGCCTTTAGAAATCATTCCACAGTCGGCGAAGGAACGAGAGGTCTTCCATAATTGCATCCTTGGCCACATTGTCATGAATATTTTGAAATTTCTTAATGTGACCTTCTCCAACTATTTCATTGAATTATGAATATAAACATTTTATTTCTACTATCGGAGGTGTGGTTGATTTTTCGTTTTAATGAAATTAAGCGTTTTGTATAATTGCTACGCTTGGATTGGAAGAACATAGACCGCATGCGAGAAATCCGTTGGTCATTTCATCTAGTTTTATGGCTGAGATTATGACTCCCTTCGAGATGGGTGCAAAATTAAATTTGGTGGTAGGTTACTTCTTTTGGGTACTTTTTTTTGCTATTTTCTAACAATTTTTCGTCCATAGAAGTTTCAATGCACGAAAAATGGCTCAGCTACTTGTAGAATAAGAGTAGCATTGTGTTTAATGGCGATAAGACCAATCCTAAATTCTGAACATAACTAAGTTGATGTACTATGTGGCGATCGAAAGACCAAATTAATAGAAAAATAATGTCTTTCTGCAATAGAAGAGGATGGACAGTTGAGGGAGCACCATAATATTTCTGACCGGAATGTTTTAGCCGAAATTTCAAGGCTTGTCCTCGATACTTCATACTTATTTGCTGCAGTATATGCAAGAAGTTCAGTAAGCAATACTATTACCATACAGCACCACACTATTACATATTTCCAAATTTAAACAAAACTGTGGTGAAAACGGACTTCTTATCAAAATCACGACACAATTGACTTCAATGGTCCTGTTGCTTATGAGTAGTGTCCAAGGGACGAAAAAGTTTTGCATACGAATACGTTGCAAAAACCGTCCATTCTGAGGAAAAAAATGTGAATTCACGTTAAAAATGACACAAATACATTGAACAAATATTTATTGAGCAGTTGGAGTCGTGTGGGGAGCAAGATTATAGGTAACACCCCAAGGAAACAGAGAATATGATTCCTGTCTTATTTCAAGCAAATTGTTTCAGCTCCTATGGCTATCAGACGCACCTACTCAGTGCTTGCTCTACCGCTCTAAATTATCAGCGCTTTAACTTTCAGTCCGTGTTTTATATATTAACCGATTTGGAATAATAATTAAAAAATGGTGAAGCGTGAATTTGAAATTAAGGTAGGGGAGAGGGTCGAGGGGAATAAGCTGGCTTTTGGAGTTATAACGTGTGAAAGGGAAATATAGGTGTCTGTCGGGGATTTTTTGGACCGACCCTCCGAAACAGTTCGTCATCGGTTTCAGGAGCCAGCGAATCACAATGTGTGGAGATTCGGTTCAGCAGCCCTTAAAGTTCGGGGAACCAAGATCCTCACGAGATTGCTTATTTTAAATAAAATGAACAATTGGTAATATAAATTAAATTTAAATTTAACGCCTTAATAAGACCTAGAGCTCCAATTTATAATATATTTCGGTTGTGACACTGCAGCGGCGCTTTGGCCACTTGAATAATAAATAAAAAGCAGCAGGACCAAGACCATCGCAGTGCGTTCGGTCAAATAATACATTTTTAATTCATTTTCCTTTCTTTTATTGTAAAAAACTTAGATCCACTCAATAAATAAATAATCCTAATCCTATATGTACCTAGTTGTGAAATGGTATATTGAAAATGTGTTTGAATTGACGGGTTATTCCGGGGATCGTTATGGTTCGGTGGCTAGCGTATTTCTTCTCACCCCGAGGGCCCGCGTTTGAACCCTTTTGGTGACATGGCTAGAGAGGATTCAGGGGTAACCCGAACCCTTCTTTTTACTGGATGCTAGGTGCAAAGCAATTCAAGTTCCACTCCGAGCGTCGGATGGGAGGTTAAACTGTGTTACCCCTTGGCGCCTTTCACAAAGAGTAGGCTAATGCCAACGCCGGGTTTCTCTCCACCCTCACTCCTTTCCCCGACGTTCCTACCTCTACCTAATCACCCACCCATCTCAAACGGCACAAATGACCTCAGGTCTCAGGTCGACTCCCCTAACAACTGCTACTACTACTACCGGTCATTCCTTCATCTAGCTTGGGGTGCGGACCCTCAGCGGCCGGGTAAGAGGCAGTGTGCTTTATTCCCTTATTTGTGAATCTTATTCGGTGCTTTTCACGTCACGCTTTTTTCGCCTCCGAAGGGGATTTTGATGACAATTGCCACGATGGCTCTTTGAACCTTTAACTCGTCACCATTTTCTATTTTATCACATTGTGATAGTACCTACATCTGGTGCTCGTTACCACTCTAATTCTTCCCCCACCCTTTGGTAATGGGGCCACTCAAGATGCCCAGTTGAGAACCACGTAGGACGATAGGAATCACAAAAAGGGAGTTGCAGAGGCAATCCGCCACCTAAAGCGGTGGGACCGCACTTATCCAAACGCCCAACGCTCAACGACCCATAATGCCCTCGGAGACACCGGAAGTGGACACTATGGGGATTATTCATATCCGTGAAATTTAAACAATTGTTGGTGTACACACTGATACTACATAATAAGAACGTGGCGTATTTTCGACACAAAATATCATTTTCAAGGAATTGCGCACATTTTCTGCTTCATAGGTATGTGTACCGAACCAGGACACCAGGGGGGGGGGAGAGTGGTTGTGGCTGGAAAGATAGGGAGTGTGAAATGAGGGAGGGAGTGTGAAATCAACGACAGGTGTTTTTTTTAATTTTCACTGATATGAGTTATACTCGTTTTAATGAAGCGACAAAGAAAAAGGATACTAGAGTCTCTCCTATGGGGATTAGTTTGAGGCATTCCAAAAGAATATGAAAAGCCACTACAAAACAGCATGACGATTTGAAATCGCAAATACTCCCACATTTTAACGTTGAATAGTACATAGTTTCGAAAAAAAACCACACAGTACAGCAAATACTACATAGTGAATTAATCCATTACAGAAAATTGGAATGCACACTTAACGGATTCAGCTATAGATAATATCGTATAGGCGATTACAGAATTTCGTGTTCCTGTAGCTTGGCATCGAGGCTTCCATTGCAGGAAAATATTTACTCTCTGACACTTATGGCACACAACCCTTCCCTCTTAAGAAATAACATCTTATTCCCATTCTGGATGGTATGACGCTGAATTCCCCATTATGGTTATCCTAGGGCAGGAAGGAATATCTCATATACATACTTTCTCATAGTAACAAAAATATTTCAGCCCAAGGGTCGGTTGATGTGTAGAGTTCACCGGGAGCACTAAACCCCACGGTGCAAATAAATACAAGCCAGAATATTCGAGGAAGAAGAAGAAACCGTTGAAAATCAGAAAGTAAATTGCATTGTAAGTGCATTATTTGACAGCGAAGAAATGGCGAAAATACAGCAACATGGATTTTCGAAATACTGTCGGAAATAATTTTAAAAATTCGGAACTCAGGGCTTGGATGCAGCTCTGCATATCATTATGTAATATTCATCTAAGAGGAGAAACACTGTTGTCATGAAATGTTATCTTCCGTAACTTTTTCGTTTAAAAATTACAGATTGGGTTTACTTTTATAAGTTATTTGTTTTGAGCAAATTTTTGACAATGATAGCTGAAAACGATGAACGTTTTGGAACTAACCTAAAAAATCTCTTTTCTTAAATTCAAAGATTGAAGGCCAAATTCATTAAGCCATGAGAATTTTTAGTAATGACACTTTCGGGTATGAAAATAACTCACAGTTCATTATTGAATTCTCTCAAATACCCCAGTTCTCCGAATGCTACGTATTTCGTTACATGCTTCAGATTTTAAACATTTTATCAAATAGGATACACAAATTTTAAACGGGAGCACTAAACCCCACGGTGAAAATAAATACAAGTCAGAATATTCGAAGAAGAAGAAACTGTTGCAAATCAGAAAGGAAATTGCATTGTCAGTACTTAATTTGACAGTGAAGAAATAGCGGGCGAACACAGAATCATGGATTGTCGCAATCCCATCGAAAATAATTTAAAAAATTCGGAATGTATGGCTTGGATGCAGCTCTACTTCTTATTATGCAATGTATTTATACAAGAGGAGAAACACTGATAGAGTTAATCTTAAAGTACAAAGCCGTCTCCAAACTAAAGAAGAAATGGGCAAATGGGAATTTGAGAACTTTTGACTAATTAGCCTTATTAATAATAATGATTAAAAATAACGACAACAAAAATCTACCAAAGCATGGAGAGGTGGGAGTTCGAGGATTTAAGTGAGGACCAATTTGGATTTAGAAGATTCATTTCCGATGGCTCAAATGCGTTCAATGGTAATGAAGGTGTACAAATTGGAAATTTGGCGGTTTTAGGATCTAGGGAAATAGTGTTAAATCACCGAATCAATTAGCGCCACAACCGTAGTGTGTGATGTCGTCCAACCGTAGTGTGTGATGACGCAAACTAAAACCAGCAGCTGATTATCTTCGCTCATGGATTAACTGGACCCTTCATGCAAAAAGACGTAGCACCAATTGCAACAGGAATGAGAATGATATGATTCAGAAATTAGGATTGTACCTGGGTTCGTAATCAGCGAACGCGGATATCGAAGGATTGGGGAAGGAGGTCGGAATAACGTCCAGTCATAGACTAAGGTGGCTTGACTTGCTTAGATTGGATTCAAGGCGACCGCATCCTCCCCCCTCCCATGATCGGTGCACACCATCTTTAATTCTCCTCGACAGGACGATCCTCTTCAGACTTTCAGTGTGAGGGGTGGCTGAAAAACATCAACTCTCCCAGAAGTGATGCGAGATACGGCTTTCAACATCCTAGGACTCGAGAGAAATATTCTGAAGGTAGCCTCGCAGACATATGGAGCAGAGCTCCAGTTGATGAACAGGCTTCGCGCGATTTTAAGTGCCAATTTGATATCTGGAGGACGGAAGTGGTTATGGCTACTCGCATCAAGATCTGAACAACGTTCTAACTCACGCGTGTTTCATTTATACCCCTAGAATTCATTATCTACTTGCATATGAGGAGTGTAACTTGATTCAACTTCTAATATTTTAACTGTATTAATCAACTTTTCATATATATTTTAATTTTGATAGTTGATATTCGTCGTTGAACTCTTCATATGTTACATTATGAAAGCTTGAATGATTTCCAAGTTGCCATTGTGATTGTGATTTCCAGCAACTTATGGAAAAAAAGAAACGGCCAGTTGAACGGTGGTTCAAAAAACGGACGTTATCAACAGTAAAAATCTCCACTGATATCCTCATGACATGCGACAAATTTGGAGACCTGCGAACGGAAATAATTTTGCGGGTCGAGCAACAAGAGCTTTTAAAGGATGGCTCATGAGAAAAGATAGAGTGATCCTTCACCCTAAAATAGGAAACTTAGTCACTCTTATTTCAAATGATTTCGCTTTATCATATAGGCTCTCCGTTAGACATAGATAACTCACACGGCTCGACTCCATCTTAGAGCGAAGGCTTACGAGGAGTGAAGAAGATGAAAGTCTTTCTGAGGTTTCTTCCGCGTTGCCCAGATGAACCAAAACGCGGGAGAAACCCCGGAAGTACTCCACCTTATTGATTTCTGTAATTTCACGATTTTTTTTAGTTCAGAGGATTACGAGATTCTGCGAACTTTTAACTCTAAGTCCTCACTAATTGACCCTAAAGGTTTCGACTGCGTTATGTTGCGGTCTTTGAAATACATCCATGCTCTGAGGATAGTTTTTTTTCCCCGTCCAAATTGTGGAAACAGCAGAAAAGCAGAAGGCACCTTAAACACCGCGTAGTACGTAATATCACCCACGTACTCCTTTTAGAGTGAGAGGGAAGTCGGTGTTGGCGAGGTACTAAGCGGCAGGCTGTGGTGTTGCCCGAGTAGGATGAAGAAATAGAGTGAGAGAGGGTCGGAGGGAGGGAGAGAGAAGGAGACGTGCTCGGATGAGGAAAGGAAAGGGATGGGAGGGAGAGGAGAAATGTGAAAGGGGTTCACGGGGATGTGAGTGTGGGTGTGTGAGTGGGGGTGGGGATGGAGGGGGCGACGAAAGTACGGAGATCCGACCTAGAGATTAGCGAGATTCGCGGTGTGCTAGTGTAATTGGAAAATTGTTGCTCGTTTCGTTCGTTATCTGGAATCAAGTAGTGTACATTGATGGATCGATCGATCTCCGTGTTTTCTTTCCGTGAAATCTCGGATGGCGGGACGTTTCCATCCCGCCATCGGCATCGACTCCCACATTTTCACTTTGTTTCCTTCTAATTACGCCAAACATTCACTCTCTACTCTCTCTCTCTCTCTCTCTCTTTCTCCACTCCAATATTTGGGAAGAAAAGTCACTTCCTCGTTTCATTATTTTCGAATTTTCACCCACGTATAACTGCCACACCTACTCGCTAAGATAATGATCTTATTAATAAGATTAAATAAAAAAAATTCCGTCTTTTTTTTAATTTAAAAAAAAGACGGAATTTTTTTGATTTACCGGTCTTCCCGCTATTTGTCTGAACAAGAATTGTTCGAGTTTGAAATTTTGAAACATATTTTTCCCGTCCGGAATGACCCGAAAGTGGATCCACGCACTTCAGAAAATGGGGAGAAGAGGCGTGAGGGAATGCAATTTTGGCTCGAAATTTATTACCGGATGTTAAAGATAATAGATGGCTATATTTTATTACATTACTAAATGTCCATTTAATCGAGCGGCTACGTAAAGATGAACCATCTACTGATACTGTGATATGATTAGTTATTCATCCTGGTAGGGTTATGTATTAGCTCTTTAACCGATCTCTCTCTTTCTCTCTTTGCTAATCTCTTCATTCCTTCATAGCTGCTTGTCTTCCATTACTTGATTCTCGCAATTCTTCCCTGACCTCTTTGAAATTCATCCATGCTTAGTACCTTCCTCATCGTATTAGTAGAGTGGCTCGCTGGGCTTCCAACCATAGCGCTTGATTACGGGTGAATCCTCTGTGAATTCACCCTCAGCCTCTTCCGAACTGTTTGATTTTAGTGGTACCAGGTCATCCTGGGAAACTGCAGGCGGCACAGGGAAAGGAACTGCCCCCTACCCTGATGCGTGAATTTCACATGCCGTTGTATTTAGTGTTATCTGAGCTCTACCCTCACATACCAAACCAACTTTAGGGTTGATTACTGTAGTTCATAGCATTATCTTCCAACGCCCTCTCTCTTCAATCAATTTTCGAAGGATTGCTGAATAATTTACTAGTTTTGTGTCTTTATCCTCGTAGTCCTTCTGTAAAATCACGTATCTACCTATGGGTTCAAAAATTATTTATTCTGCTACCGTCTTTGTCTCACAATTGCAGAAAATTTATCCCCATCTATAGGTATGCCTAGGTATGTTTTTGATCCGACTATTTCTTGAAGTTCGTAATTTGTAGATCGTAGCTATTTATGCTGGTAAGCAGCTTTTCTCACTAGGGCTGGCAACCTCCCGATTGCCTCTTCCGGCACTCGTGGTCCTGATCCCAGCAACAAAATGATTCCAATTTGTATAAAAGATAGATTGGGAATAATTTCCAATTTCAAAAATCAGAGCCCGAACATATTATATCATGGGGTACAGAAAAGCGCATTACTAACCGCTGCTGTGGCATATAATGGCAAACTGGTGCCGATAGGAATTGGAGAAATGATTCCAAAACTTATATATACATTCGAAATTGAAATAATTCACTCCATTTTCATTTATTATTTAGTATAAAATCAGCGTCTGGGGACAATTTCAACAAATGAGATAACTTGCAATCGGATATAGTTATCGTGCATGGTTGATAAAGCGGGCTTTTATGGGTGACTGGAGTTTTCAGCGATAGAATGGAGTGGAAATAACAATAAATTCGAGTATTTTTTAGTCTTAATGTTGTAAATATAGGGAAACTGGTATTAAAAAGCCAAGGAATAAGTGCTATAAATTATTATCAGATTGAAAATTAATAGCATCTCTTGCCGCATATCTCGTTATTACGATGCACTGTACGTAATCGGGGAGTGCCGAAATAGTCAATTTACGTACGATTTCCTAAACTATTACATCATCGTAGAGTTCCACAACATTTATTTATTTTTAAGGTGAAATTGTAGTGATTAAAATTTTTTATTTTTTTTCAGTAGTCACGAAACGTTACTTGAAATTGAAGAGCGTTAAAAGGGAAGAAGACTGCGAAAATGGAATTTAAATGTTGTAATCAGAAGAATTACCAAGAATAAGTCTATAAAATACAAGTATGAAGGGATTGGAAGCATACCTAAAAAAATCCTTAGAGGTGTTTCGGACTTGAATACCTATATTACTCTAGGTATATAGATACATACAATGAACGTTGGCTTTATGTGTATAAAAATTGATTTACAATCACTAATAGTTAAAGAAGTATGTTGAAAATTCTACTGATTAATGATATTACTTATATTTTTGAAATATATTTTATAAAATACAATATTGGCGCATTGTAAAACTTGACCCAACGTTGCTAGGGAGGGAGGTTTTAAGTGGTTTGAAAGAAAGAAATATTCAATACTTGTAAAACTAAAGTAATTTACATTTTCTTAAGTCGCGTCGAAATCTAATCCTAAAACGGCTACGTTTAGCCATATTTAATGATAAAATATAACAAAGGTTCCTTGATTAAATGGCTCTTTTAAGATCGCTTTAACTTTTAACAAATGCCGTACGTTCCAATTTGATTATAGGCATCATCCTCCTCTTCACGACGCGTACCTACTTCGAAAGTATTGGGGATTTAAACAATAATATCCCCCAAAGTAACGAGGGAAGACATATGTTTTTTATCTCAAGAATCCGAAAATATATTAATGTGCTAGATACCATCCCTTCTTCATAATACTGTCATATTCTTCTTTTTTTAAAATAATGTTTCCTGTTGAAGACATCAGAATGGTCCAGAAAAGCTCATGTGAAAAGTACCTATTCTTTCAAGAAAAAATTGCGGGAAAATTAGCGAGGAAGGTGTAGTTATTAAATCACCCAAATGATAGCACTCCCTTAAATGAGGCTTCGGTGAAATTTTCAGTACATCTGGATTTCTCTGGATTTGAGGGAAGGGCCACTTAAAAAAGGAATAACGAGATCCACGGAGGGGACTTTAGAGACGGTATCATCATCATCATCAACACCACCACGGTAATCAACCCGAAGGTTGGTTTTTGATCCATGGCTTCCGCTTCCCTTCCATAGGAACGGTATATATCCAAGAAAGAAAGAGGAAGCCATCCGTGGATTTCATGTGAGAGTTGTGAATGTAGAAGAGATGAGGGAATGGAAAAACGTGAACTCGGAGGTAAGAGGAATGCACGGAGAATTGAGTAAACTGAAGTGAGGAACAAAAGGGAACCTGGTGGAGAGAAAAATGCGATTTGGAGAAATTGCGGAGACAAGGACGAATGGGCTCGCCGTTCGAAAGGCGGAAGAATTGTCAGAAAGGTAAAAAAAAAAGGGAAGTCGATGCCAGCTATGAAAGGTGAGGTAGAAAATGCATTGATCCAAAGGAAAGGAATATAGTTAAGAAGGGAGAATATGTGAGACAAGTTTATGGCAGATATATAAGACCATTGCACCAACACATAAAGAGAATGTAGCGAAACGTGGAATAGGGGGATTTGGGGAAATTCGAGAAAGACAGATGAGGGTAGGCTGGACCTAGGAATACTAAGATGGAGGTAAGGCAGAAAGAACGCAATGAGAAAAGAGGGCGGAAAATAAATTTAAAAGGAATAGATTTCATGTTCACAGAATAACTGAAGGATTTAAGGAAAATTGGGAGGAAGAGTTTTTTATGGACTTAATTGAGAGGAGGGATTTTAAACTAGGAGGCTTCATTAGCTCGACGTCAATTCCCATTCCGTCACCGAATAGGTAGGAGTATTTGAGGACTCTAGAGCCAGAGCTTCATTTTCGCATTCTGACGAGCAGTATAAAAAATAAAACAAAGGGTGGTGTGAAGGGAGTAAATTATTCTCTATATGAAGACCAGTTTAAGTTCAGAAAAGTGAAGGTAATGTGTAACGCCATAGCAGTAATGAGAGCATTAATGGAACGGAATGTAAAATATATTTAGGATTATTTTGGGTCTTGAATGTAATTAGAATTTAGGGACAGGCGTTTTAATGGAGTCAGACTCCTTCGCGAGTTTCAAAGAAAGCATTCGCGTGAGAACGGTGAGCAAAATAAAAGAAAGTATTTTAAAATACAGAAATGGGACGCAGGAATTTTGAGTCTTAATCGAAAACTGTAATGACAAGTAGGTGACTGCAAACGTAAAGGGTATTCGATGGACAGCCGTGATGGGAAGTAATAGACAAGGGTGGTATGTAGGTATATAGCACAGGGTTGTCTTTTATATAAGTATTTTAGACGGTATGAAGGAGGTAGAAAGTATGAGGTGCCGGAATAGGAAAAATACTTTGAGGAAAAAGTTACTGATCCGCTTCAGAAGAACGCGACCCTGTGTTATAGTTTTCTGGGTCCGTTCAATATTTTTCTTATTTGGGAGAATGCAAGTATTAATTTGGTTTCCTATCCAAAAATTCACGCCTGCTAGTTAAGTGGTTCGTAATACTCTATCTATCCTTAAGGAAGAGATAAACTCTGGTGAAGATGTGCCAAGTGCAGTTTTTATTCTGGTAGTGATAATATCCGGTTCAAACCATGGATCGTAAGGAAGCGGCAAGAAGCACGGTGGAAATCAAAGAAAGAGAAACGGTGCGATCACGTGCTTTGGAATTTCAGGAAGTGAAGTGACGCCATATATAATAAATATTTAATACCAGATATCGTGAACATTTCGAAACCGATCACTGATGAGTAAAAGCGTAATCATTCACCTTTCATGTTGAGTAATTAGGTGATACGAGAAAACCGTTCCACCTGTGTGTGAATCATCTAATATAATCACAATACTGAACACGAAATTACTGGAGTATAATTTTTAAAACCTGGGATTTTTTTTTATAATTACGGGAGCGAGGATGATGGATTACCAATTTGAATTACGCAATATAAAAATTCAGAAACCAGTGGCGTGATACGGGAGGAGCTGGAAATGGCTCCCTCAGAAATATTGCCAATGCTTTCAAAAATGATAAATATAACGTTTATTTTCTGTGGGGAAAAAGTCATTAGGGGATAGGTATTTGAAATGATACTTTAGGGCTACCACTTATGGAGCTCATCTGAAATCGCTCCGGTGGCCGTTTTCGTCAGTGTCGGCCGAATGGCCCCCGGCCGTAATTATAGGACTTGGATTAGAATTCTAAATTGCGGTCTTTTTCTAAATCTTGGACAGGAATAATTTCCGCAAAGTGCGATTTTTATCTGAAAATGAGGGACGCCACACGCGAAGTACGTCTACGGATCGCCATTCTGTCACACGCCATGGCGCTTTTTTGGATTCGGCTCGTGTTCCCTTAAGATTGAGGAGTGATTGGAAAAAAAAGAGCAGGATAAATCACCGTGAAAAAATCATGAAATGCACGTACGTAACTTGTGATACCTCAAAAAATGGAGTTTTTTTTTTAGTACCAACCTAGAATCCTAATCTTTGAACACCATTCTAAATGTCTACAACCGTGACCGTAGGTAAAATAATTTTGCATGGATCCCAACTTCACCACCTTAATGACCCATTCACGTTTATTTCACAGTCTTTTTTATCTTAAGAGTATTACTCTTATGGTCATGGGTGCCGGCAGGTTGTAACCTAGGGCTGGAGGTAGCAGAGGAAAATAGCTTCCTCAATAATGATTACCTTCCTTTTGCTCATTACAACATTGCAAAAATCTCATATTTTTGGTAGGTTGAACGGTTGAGAAAACAAAACAAACAACATACTCTATCTGATTTTTACGGGAGCAACGAAAACCTAGTGGGGAGGGGGGACTTCGCTCTTTCTGCCACCATCGCAGGCACCCATTGGTATGTGAGATGTGACCCGTACTTATCAGAGCAATTCCTCTAACCTTCACCAACTTTCATGCTCCTTGCCTGACGAAAACAAGTCGGATCCCCTCTCTTAACCGCTTTGTTGGGGGTCGCAAACATGAAAGAATCGTTAAGGGGGTGGAGGTGGAGTCGTTATATCTCGATTAGCACATCCTCCAGCTTAATTTGTTTCCTTGATCGTACCATACTCATTTTTTTGCCATCGTGTCTTACGCACAGCCTTGGAGTCCCTGTGAGTTACCGCGGCGAAATGTTCTAGGGGCTCGGCGAATATGAATATTTCGATCGAAAGTGGAATCATGTCCTCTTAATATGGTAGGCGCCTAGTAGAAGGTGCGATTATTGAAGAAGAATTAAAAAGTTATTTAAAAGTTCCGCTAATAATGATTTATTTTCAAGACCCAGAATTCGACATTTTATGTCACGTTCAGGGGGGTTATTACGTAAGCCTTCGACTCCACGATTTGGCATCGGATTCG
>LYUA01000259.1:385545-398003 GCA_002093875.1 Calopteryx splendens | reverse complement strand
AAGACCTTCCACCCCCCGCCCCTCGCCCCCCGCACCAACTCGGGCTAACCTTGCGGAGAGCAGAAGGTGTCAGCGCCAGTAAATCACGGGGCGTTAGTGGCGAGTCGTGTCGGTGGGCAGAGAGAGAGAGGGAGAGAAAGACGGTTCCCCGGCTACCTCTCCGCGTGGGAGGCGAATGGGAGGACCTCCCCTTCTTCTTTTTCTTCCACATTCCCCCTCCCCGTCCAATCCCCCCCCCTCCCCAAAGGGGATTCTGGACGGGAGAAAAATAAATCGCGCGGATTCACGGTTCACGGGAAAGGCAGCCTCTCTCTCCCGCGTCGGAAAGTCCGGGGCGCAGCCGTTCCGTCCCATGCCCACATGCGTGCGGCAAGCTCGGGGTGTTGAGAGCGCTCCGGCTGGCCGGGGCGACTCCTCCCGTGCCAGGGGGTGGGGGTGGGAGGCACCCGCCGTCGTAAATATGCGTTGTCGAGGAGTCCCACCACGACCGGGCTCCCTCCCACCCTGCTCGTGCGTCGATGGGAGAGAGGGAGGCAGAAATGCGACCACTTGCTTTCCGACCACGCGATGACTTGCTCCTCTTATTATAATGTTCGTGAAGTGTGTAAGCATCCGCGATACCGTGCCGCACCCATTTTTTCCATTTTCCGTCCGACCATCCGTTCCCGATTTATTGAAGATGGGAATCACGACGGATTTCTCGAGATTTTTGCATGCACGCGTCACGTGAATGTAGGCACGGAAAATTGAGGGAAGATTAAAAAAAAGGAAGTTCTCTGGTATTTTTCGCGAGTTCATTTCTCTCCCTCTTTTTTCTTGTCTCCTTACCGTGCTGCTGTGGGGCAAAGGAGACATTAAATGTCAAAAAGAGCCGATTGTTTGTAGCACACACTATTAACTGGTCGTATTGGTGAATCTGTTGAACAAGCTAATTTTCCATGGCTATAATTAACTTTACGGCAACGGGCCTTAGGCATTTCTAAGTTCTAACTCTTACCTTTCCGAAGTTGAAATTTACCTGCTACGTCGTCGTGGAAAAGTTTAACTAAGCGTAAATTATTTGCTTTGGAACGCAGGGTAATGAAGGTAATTCTGTAGACATTGCTCAGCATTTAAATCTTTTACAGATAAACGCAGTGCTTGGTTTGACAGGTGAATTCATCTGAAATTAGCAGTTGATACCATATAATAATAGGTATTAATTTTGCCATCCCTGTACACGTCAGCTGGATGAGATCAGCGTGGAGAGGATTTGAAAAGACTGACATTTGGCATTTTTTTACATTTGACGGAATCGTGAATAATTAAATTCTTATGTTTTTCAAAAGAAGAACAATTCTACATTATTTATGTTGATTTGATGACCACAAGCTATTGTTGACACTCCATATATGTTCACCACACACTATGGAAAAGATTGAAATATCTTTGTCCATAACCTTCAAAGTCAAATTGAGACTACTTTAAACAAGAATCTCTTGAGAGTTTCATCAATACCATTGGTTTCAACCATTGATTCTTGAATTATTTGGTCCCAGAAAAATCCAGGCTTGGAAAAATAATTTTTTTAATCAAAGAAAAAAACTTATGTTGGAGTATGAATGATAAGAAGTTTTCTGTGAAAAATTTTGACTTTTGAAATTAAAGTTATTTTTTAATGCCTTGTGTTCTCATGAATATTTACACATTGCACAAAGATGTTACTGTCTGTGCTAGAAATTGCAGGTCTCCTTAATATAATTTACCTAAAGCCTTGATTTTAATTCTAAATATTAATTTAGGCAAAAGAATTGAAAATTTTAGACAGAATGCCTCTTTGAAAAAATAAAGAAGAATTTTCGTTGGCTTCGTAAGTACTACCTATTGCTTCAAATTCTTGTCACCGTCTACAAAGTGTGTTTCGATATCCATTTCGGTGTTGACACCCATTGATGAATTGATTCCCGATCACTGCCGTAAATTAATGTAACAAAGTATTATTTACATCGCACATTTGCGTTGCCAAAGAGGGGTGTTTTTTTCCACGAATATCCATGAATGAGGAGGGGGGATATTTTAAATATAAGTCCTTAAAAAGTTATTTGTACGAATTACGGGTTACTCACCCAATTAGGTGCTTCAATGTAACAGCACAACGTGGTTTAATCATCAAAAAAGATACATTTTTACCGGGAGTGTTACTTTTCAACATCAATCAGTGAAAAATAAAACTCTTTCATCCACATCCGTGAATTCCTTACCATCTAGATTCGCCTTGAAACATTTTGAAAAAATTCTAAAACCGGGAATAAGGGCTTTTCAATTCGGTACATGTTTCAAGCATTTTGTGACAGCTCCAGCACTGATCCACGTCCTCCCTCTCTCTCTTCTCCCCTAAACAGGAGGATGTTTCCGACCCTGCGGGTGTCCTTCTCGGGCGGCCCGCTCCTCCCGCCTCCCCCGCCCCACCACCATCACCACCACCATCACGGGCACCACCCCCACCCGCTGGCAGCTGCCGCCGGCGACCCCGGCTCCGCCGCCGCCGCCGACGGAGAGCGGTGGGCGGTTTTGATGGACATCGTGCCCGTGGACCAGAAGCGCTACCGCTACGCCTACCACCGCTCGTCGTGGCTGGTGGCCGGCAAGGCGGATCCCCCGGCGCCCCCGCGACTCTACCTGCACCCGGACGCCCCCTTCACGTCGGAGCAACTGAGGAAGCAGGTCGTCTCCTTCGAGAAGGTTAAGCTGACCAACAACGAGATGGACAAAAACGGACAGGTGAGCAAAGGGGAAGAGCGGAGCTGGAAGGGATTAGCCAACCACCTCCCCTGCTGCCGTGCACGCGTGTCTGTCTTGGACATCCACGTCTCGGCGACCGACGGTCTGAACATTGATGTCCTCCCATCGCCCTATCTTCGAGAAGGCTTTACGCATTTAACTTTATCAATTGTGTCTTCGTGGCTACGGCGTACGAAAAACCATTGCGGCCTAAGCAAAATGATCACTGGTAAAGCTAATCCGTAAATGCTCATCACCCGGGTGCTTACTTTTTCGTCTGAATCCCTGATATCATTACGAAAAGAGGTCTTAGGGAGCAGTTTTTATTAAAAGAAGGTTAGGAACGCGGATTATTAAAAATGTAATGATACGGTGTTGATAACGAAGATGCTAAGAATTGATTGGGGAAAATGGAGGTTGTGAGGAGAGAGTTCATATTAAATCCTATTTTAAAATCATAGGTTTGTTGTAAGGGCATTTCCCATATATTTGTTAAAATTATAAAAGACAAGGGCGAGGGAAGAGATGTAGAGCAAGACAAATGTTCCAATATTATTTCTGTAACTTGAAGTCTGGCGTAATGCTCAGCGTACTGAGCCTGATGATAGTTTTTGATGGGAAAGACGGAGCCTTAATAGTATTTAAGAACCGGTCATTGGAATAGTACATTTTGTAATTGACTCCTTTATTTAATATCTACTTTTAAAAGATGCCGAATGAATGGTCAGCAATTATTTATTATTTAACTAGACATAAGTTTCTGAGCTTTTTCAAACGTGTTCAGATGATGGCACGAAACACCAAACTTTTATCCAATTTTCATCTTTTAGAATATTCTCTGTCTATTTCCTGATAAAAACGTGCGTAATTAAATGTTTATACTTATTCATTCATGCAGAAAGGACGTAAATAGAACATCACTTCAACAATGACTGGAAATAAATGACGTTCACCAGAGAAACAGTGGGGCGCAGCGAGAGGATCCTTAAGATAATTTGAAAAGAAAAGACTATCGCAACTCAGAAGCCCTCTCTACCGTGAAACTAACAATGTCCCTTTTTTCCCAACAAAGCGGTATGTATCTCAGTTCTAAGGCCCATTGTGAAATTTCCTGCGATAAAAGGTCGGAACACTGAATTGGAAAGATGATTTCTTCGAAACAATTCTCGGAAATCCGCATAGGTCTAACTCACTCAACAATTCGTAGCGTTAACACGAGAGTGATAAACTATAGTAGTTTAAGAATTGTCGGTGTATTAAACAGATTGCCAGCCAACGTAGGCCTTAGAAATTCTAGTGATGGAATTATGTCCATTGTAATCGTTCACGGGTCAGACATTTGGCTGAACTGAACATTTATAACCCTGAGTTCCGTAGAAATCGATCGATTATGCTTCTCCTCCAGTTTATACGTATGACATGCTCCATCCGTGGATTTAAATTTTCTTGGAATGGAATTGATTAACTCCAGAAAACATATTGTCTGGTAATTCATCGCACCCAAAGCTCGTTCTAAATCTCAAGTCATAATTAATGATATGCCTTTTACAATTTATATAATTGCTCATCACGTAATTATATTTTATGCATTCAGAATTTATTAATTATACCACATTCCAATGGATAGATTTGGTGAACAAGTATAATTAGGTATGTGTAAAAACCATGTCCAGCTTTATATTAACACATGTTTAACGCCTGAGCGTCCCTAATTTATTTTTATACTGAAATATTTAAACTATAATAACGGTGTGAGTTATCGAAGAGTGAGAGAATAATTTATCGGTTTCATTACTCACTAAATTATTAACCAAATCACATTATTGTGCAAAATATTTGAATTTTCATCGTTTATTAAAGAGTCATGATTGGAGTTAATCGTAGACTTAAATAATGTAAATCCAGTCAATAAAACCGGTAGTTAAGTAATAATCCTTATCCAGTCCATGGTCATGGAATCTTTAAACCAACTGCCAAGGTGTGCTCTTCGTTCGCACTCCTAATCCAGAGGAAAGTTAAAAACTAAGGGATGAATTAACTTTCTGTAAATTTCCTCTTGCATGTACCTACCTAACACTCGTTTTTATGCGGAGGTTTTGTGATGGCACTTGGATGCTTTGAAATGCTTTTTCTTCGATGAATCATTTTTCTAGCTACCTAGATATAAAGTAAGACAATTTTTAATTACACATTGGCGTTGAAGTAAAGGTTACTCGATTTATGTTATAAGGGATAATGAAAATTATTTTATGGAGATAGTTATATTTTCGTTGTAAGTGAATACCTATTGTAGGTAATTGATCAACATAAATATATTGCAATAATGGGCCATCCCTGCATAAAAAACATCAAAACGATATCGTCTACTTAATTCAACCTGCTTTTGAATCATTTTGTTTTGATTGCGTTTTTAAAATCAAAAAGTTTGGAATTAGATTTTATCAAATGGCATTTTACTTGTATTTTACGAATATAGAGCCTTAGTATTTTGCCTGATAATCACAAGATATCTCCATAAATGCACAGCTCGCATGGAACCGGCAATTAGGAAATTTCTTATTCATATTAAAGAATTATGTTTTTCACATGTAGTTTTGGCCATGTAATATAGTTCAAGTGGAAAATTTTCCAGATTCTCGTGATAAGGAGTCAGTCGCGTGTGCTTCTAGAGGGAGCCGTCGTTACTGATTCTGTCCTTTTTACCGTGTGTGTGAGAGGTAAAATCTGAGGAAATCGTGGAGTAAAAGACTTAGCTTGCAAGGAGATTCTTTTGGGATTTCCTTTGGGAAAAAGGGGAGGCTCCTTGTAAGCGGCAGTAATTGTAAAATTGTTAATAGTAAGGCCCGCCGGTAGCAATAAGCCATTTGAGGGAGCCCCTGAACATTCTGAAAAGGGGTGCCCGAATCCACCTCATCACCGCGTCTTCTACGCATCTGTCCGCTCTGAGGATGGGGGCCATGCGATCCGTTCGGCTGGCTCCCGAACGAAGTGGTGCATTAAGTATTGCCACCGCCCATAGGGTTTCCATATGTAAGCATTTTCAAAAATGGCCTTCATTATCACGGAACCCGGTGAATGTGAATGGCAGCTGACTCCCTCGTGTTGTTGCATTTCTCTGCAGATCGTGCTCAACTCCATGCATCGCTACCAGCCTCGCATCCACCTCGTCCGCTGGAGGGATGGCTGCGGCGGGAACATCACGGACCTCGAGGCGGAGGAGTACAAGACATTCGTGTTCCCCGAGTCCGTGTTCACGGCCGTGACGGCGTATCAGAACCAATTGGTGAGTGTGGCGAGGAGGGAGGGAGGGCGACTGGACTGGACTGCTCCAGGCCTTTCGGACGATGGGAGAGAGACCCTTTCGCGGTGGTGACGCCTATCGCGCCTATCTCCCACGATGAGGTTAGGCAGAGGGGGAAGCCGGGTCGTCGCCGTACGACTCGATCGAAACGCACGACCTCACTTCCCTTCGAACTGTGAGATTTGAGTGTTCGTTTCATGCATGAAATAAAACCTGCAGAGCGAGACGTGACCTACCATTCTTGGGGCAGGGTGGGAAATTTATGAAATAGGATCAGCACCTCCACCTCGAATTGATCTCTTTCGTTGATGAATTTTCTCTTTGCTTTGCGCTCCTAATCAACGGAGCTACTCCGGTTGCACCAGACCCCAAACAGGTCCCCGTGGGCACGCCATAGGCGCCAGAATTCGTGGTTTTCATACTAGCTGAGGGAATAGGCTCTCCATAGTTTTTTCAAAGGTCATGAAAGAATTTGGGAGAGGATTCAGTATGGAGCGCTCACGGGCGACGAATCGTACACTCCATTGAGAACTAATTAATATTTGGTCCGGTGTTTCATCCCTAACTCCAACATTAAATCAAAACTTTACGCCATTTTATAATGATTTCGGGTCACAAAACGGTAGGCAAAACGTCTAAACTTAAAGTGAAAAGTGAAGATATAATTATTCCAAAAAAATATTTTTTCATCGTAATAATTTCTTGGAGTAAAAACGAAGTGGGTTTTTCCATAATGGGACAAAATTATTCCTTCGAGAAATGAAGAAGACGAGATTAATGCGTTGCTCTGATCGACGTTGATCCATCGGTGAAGACAGAAGTTCTCACGTTCGGCATTGAATACATGCACAAAGCTGTTAGTGTATACAATGTGCCAACGCTGTTTAAATATTCATTTTCTAATTATATGTTGGATCATGCAAATCCACTATCTTTATGTTGCATTTGATTACACCAGGAAATAACATCATTCTGTGTATTTGCGGAGTGCTTCCTACAGTTACTATATTGAAATAATGGGCTTTACGTATTTTTTAATCCCGTCACGTAAAACTTCTTTCTATCAGTAATTGAAAAACAATTTCGTGAATGAATTGCCTTGTTAATGCGCAAGAGTGTGCATGAATTTATTTATCCTCGGGGATTTATTATTGCGCGTTTTTATATGCATACTAAGTATCATTCAAGCAGACACAATAATAATGAACTCAAAATATAGTTAGCAACCATATTGGTATGACATAGTTCTGACAGTTAGGAACCATACGTCACACCATCAGTGGTTATTTTAATTCTAGTACCCAGTTATTAGATTTTAAAACATTCTACTTCTTAACCTTTCGTAGAAATAAGGTAGGCATAGATATATAGTTTTCTTATAATCCTACAGGCTTAAGCGAATAGCATGGGATTTTCCTACCGCATGGATTCTAAGGAATTAATTCCAACAGCAGTTGCCAAAGAATTCTTCCACTTCTGTTAAAAGCTGAATGGCAGCGTGGAACTTAAAAGACTTAGGGTAGTTTCATTGACACTTTCAAATATTGCGATTGCTGATTTTTAAAAAATTCCTGCATTCATTTCTGGAGACATATATCAACCAGATATTCTTGGAACGCATTTTACTCGACTTCAGACCGGTTACCTTCATTCATGGCTTTTCAAAACTCGGACAGCAAATAGAAAGGGATTCGCGAGGTTATACGAATGCACCTTTATAGCCATGTCAGCCCAAGTCACGTCAAGAGGTTTCACGTCGACGACTGATGCGTGCTATCTCGAATGACTGTCGCTGAGTGGTGCTGTTTTGGCGGTCGAACAAAAAGTGAATGACGGTTCAGTCAAATGAAGAATGCACTTATTTAAAACGAACAAGGACGGACGTTTCCATTTCTATTTGCCGTCTGAGTGCGTTAGATTTTTCATTTTTTAGTTCCGCGAATCTCAGGCCTCGATTTTTACCGAGAAAATGCAAATGTCCGTCACTCATTTGAAGTACTGCTGCTAGACCACCGCGTGGCCTGTTCCGGCTTGAAAAATTCTCCAATCCGCGAGAATCGTAGGAGCATAGGTATATAGGTCGGGTTTATATTGCTAGGGGTTCGTTTTTATTTAAAGTAATATGAGTTTTATGCTCTGCTGTAAAAAATGCGAAGAATTTTATGCTTGCTACTCCACACATTTAATACTTTCTGATGAAACTCGCATCTCGGCTAATTTTGAATCTACATATGAGCTATAAATATGTTGGTCTCCATGTAGAATTCCAAAGCACTAGTGAAAGAACAGCCGAAGGGAATATAAGATGCAGAAAGCGTTCATTTTTATTTCAAACGTTTTTTAACGGATTTGTAAATTCTAAGACCAAACTCTGCTTTAACCTGTAGGTGCCACGCAAGTTTTATCACAGTGTAGAAAACAAAATGTCAGTTCAGTAGTCATTTTAAGCGTTGCATGCAGTGTGTAGCCTATATTTACTACACATGAACTGTATTTGAATGCCAAATGATAACAGGAATTATCCATCACAAGTAGGTACATTACTGCAACTTCTCGGATCTGTGAATAAAGCCGTAAAAACGTATTACAACTGAAGTATCGCTGCAACTACTAATTGTGAGATAGTATGAGGCCAAAATATCAGGTATTTAGAGTTAATCACCAAACATAATAAAAAAGATTTTGAAGATTTGACGTGCAGGGTATAATATTATTATTTCATCTTCATCACGCTATCGTAGCATCAGAAAAGTGTTTATGTTAGTGATGGTATCGTGGTAAAGTCATGTCTGCGGCGAAGAAGTTTTGAAATTATCACAACTTTACCCGGAAATACCATGCATGGGACTGCCGTCGGCAGTGTTCCCGAAGTGAATGTATTTCCTTTCTGTTCTAAATATAGCATTATTACCACCAAACATGGTTATATAATTACGATATATCTCTTTCATTTTCTTTACAGATCACAAAACTGAAGATTGACAGCAATCCTTTTGCCAAAGGATTCCGAGATTCTTCGAGGCTCACAGACTTTGATAGGTGGGTACCAAAATTCCCTTAATGATTGAAATCGCCTGCCATATTTGCAGGTTCGCATCTGGAGGTGATGATTACGACTCCTTGAGGAAAGAATGAATCATTTCGGTGCCTATAAAATTTTCGTACCCACGTGTGGAACGAAAGGGAGATGATCGGTGTGAGGCAGACTGAGAAGAACACCCGATAATCGCGCGGTGAAATCACATAATTTACGTAAAAATATCCCCACGAAAGAATATTTAAGTATCTGTTGACGTAATTATGGTTCCAGCCTCTAACCCAAGTTGGCCCCTATACTCTCCTCAGTGTTGGAAGTCCCAACCATGTTATTTTGTGAAAAAAAATATTTACTATAAAAATTTTTTGTCACTAAGAGCAGGTAGATTCGGTCTGTATTTATAACGTTTTGTATGCATCAGTGTCGGCAGGAAGTGACAAAATGAGGAACGTGGATTAGTGGAAGGTTTGTTGAAAATAACTTGCTCTATCCCAATTATGATTTATGCATCCTCTATACATACTTTCATCACGTAGTCACTTGAAGAGTACACATGATACGAAATTAATTCAGACTCAATTTAGAGATGAAGTAATTATTCAAAGCAGACATTTGGTGAGATTTTCAAAGGAGGAATATTAACTTAAAACCTGCCATTAAGCCTTACTTTAGGCTTACCAACAATTTAATGCAGATTTAAATATTTTAATCCACGTTGAAGTATGGTAATTAGGTGAAAAAATTGCATTTCGTGATTTACATTGGAGGCATAAAAACAGGGTGTTAATCAAAAGTATTGTTTTGAGAAAAACATTGCTGTTGTCTAGAACAGATTCTCGGCAAGAAGAGGAGACAGAAACGAAAGGAAGAGGAAGTCATTGTTAAGAATGGAGATTTTATCTGACGGAGGGTAGGAGTTTCTACAATTATCAGCGGACAAAAAACACGTTTTCAAAACTTGGCATTAGGTAGTTCTTGCGCTTAAGTCTTCCGTGGATAATAGCTCTTTTATTACTGGTTGAGCGTTCGATTAGTTCGCTAATCATAGGGCCACTGGTCGATGTTAATTTGACTTTCCCATTCCTCCACGAACAGGGACCCAATGGACACCATGTTCATGGAGCAGCACTTCCTTCGCTCCCCCTTGAGGCTCTACGCCGCCGAGCTCGAGGCTGCGGCCGCCGCAGCGGCAGTCGGCGCCGACCAGATGGGGGGAGGCGTGCACCACCCGCACCATCCGCACCACCACCCTCACCACTCGCTGTGGGGCCGGCCTCCTCCGCTGCCGCCCCCGCACGTGGCCCCCGCGGCGTCGGACCTGCAGGCCTTCCTCATCGGGACCCTGTACTCGAGGGGAGGAGGCGGCGGCGGCGGACCCCCCCAGTGCCCCCCGCTCCCCCTGCCCGTCCCGCCCCACCTCTGGGGCCAGTGGGCCGTCGGGGGCCTCCTGGGCCCTCCCCCGCACCACGCCGCTCACCCGCCGCCCCCGCAGCAACAGCAATCGTCTCCCCCACCGGGACCGGTGATATCACCCGCCCCCCCGTCCCCGGGGGCGCACGCCGCGGCCTCCCCTGGGTCCTCCCCGGCCCCGCCCCCGTCGTCCCCCGGGAGCGAACCGCGGCTCCCGAGGGCGCTCTTCCTTCCCCACGCGCCCTCGCCGCGGTACAGCCCCTACGCGTCCCACCCGCCACCGCGGACCCCCCCGCCGCAGCCCCCGGCCGTCCACCTGGCGCACCAGGAGCCCCTGGTGGCCGAGAGGAACTGACCTCGCGTGGGGGGTCGAAGGGCGGAGGACCGCCGGGAGTGACTGAGGCGGCGGGCTGAGAGATGAGGGCCCTTTCTGAGGGCCGCCCGTCGAAACGGGAGGACTCGAAAATTTTAAGTACAGAAGCCAAAGATGAGGATGGGAGTTATTTATTAAGCCAGAGGACGCTTCGGGGAAGGGTGGTGGCGGGGCGTGTGGGGGGTGGGAGCGGAGGGGTGGGGATTGACAAGCGGACGATTCTCGAGGGGGAGACGGACGGGAAGGGAGGCTGGGTGTGCTGCGGCGGGGGAGATCACGTCGGAACGATCAAAAGTGTCGCGGCTGAGTCTCCCTCCTTTCCCCGACTTGGAAGAGTGTGGGACCTCTCGGGATGCGCGTGCGTGCGTGTGTGTGTGTGTGAGTGCATGTTGCGTGCGAGCGCGGCGGCGGAGGTGCGTGAGTGGGGCGCGCACGCAAGTGCGTCGTAGACGACGTGAAATGGAAAGAACTTAAAAAAAATAAACATGATCCATGACTCCCCCCTGAAGTTTAGTGGGAAAAAATATACTCTCCAAAAAAAAAGTCGTTCCACGTATGTAACGTTTTAAAATAAATGAAGGAATCCACCATCCGGTGAGTGCGTGTGTGAGTGTGTGTGTGTGGGTAAATCTTTCGAGGAGAAGAATCCGTAGTATTGATAGGAC
Organism: Calopteryx splendens; assembly: GCA_002093875.1. Taxonomy (NCBI): domain Eukaryota; kingdom Metazoa; phylum Arthropoda; class Insecta; order Odonata; family Calopterygidae; genus Calopteryx; species Calopteryx splendens. The sequence goes on along the minus strand of LYUA01000259.1, from coordinate 386,457 downwards.
GGTCGTCGGTGTTTGTGCGAATCTTTTTAGGAAAAAAAATCCGATGTTCATTTGTTGATTAGCCATTCAGATTCGGAGCGCTCGGGACGGTTAAAACAGGACTGGGGCAACGAGAGACGCCTTGGTCCGAACTATCGCCGGACGAACTAAAGAAATGCGAGTACTCTTCCAATTCCACCCAAAAGCGACATTTCTTCCTCCAGTGCCCAGCAATCCGCTTCCCCCTCGACCCCGCCGCGGTGTATAATGCGTGTGTTTTATCATTGGACTCAATACTTTCATCCAGACCATTCCATTTATCTTCAGGGAAAGCCAAGCCTCTTCGTGTAGTGACCTTCCCGTATTTTCAAATCCTCCAGACTTGATTGTAGCCGCAGGTGATAGTTTTGATTTCATCTGTCGACGGGTGACTCTTGCCTTGTCATCTCGGACGAGGTCTGGCGTTAAACCTCATGAGCTCGCCAGAACTACTCTCTATCCTAAGCATCTCTATCTAAGATTTATCCCAGAGGTTGTTTTTAGGGCAAGGTAGTTTCAGTGGGCCTCATCACCGATTTCCAACTACAGGAAATTTCCAGGGCTTCACGAAGATGTAAAAAAAAACCTATGGTCGTTCCCAGCTTGCACGAAGGGGCCAAATTCGTTTTGTAGGGTTATAAAGCAGTCTAAATCCCTTAGCGCTCTGTCATGAGAGTGCGCTGGAGCAAGAACCGATTGCATTGACTACTTCGGTGGTCTCTTTCCGTCTATTAAAATACAGTGGATGCAGTCTTCGTCGTCCGCTTAATTCGATTGTATTTAAAGGCTCCGTTTCATAGTCTCTCCAAACTTCATCTTCCTTGACTATATTGTCATTTTGGTCAGACAGTGTTTCTTTCACGGTTCTCGTGAAGCGTAAAACTCCCCCCCCCC
>LYUA01000259.1:183236-194811 GCA_002093875.1 Calopteryx splendens | reverse complement strand
GTCAAATCAACCCCCCCTCCCCCCGCACCGATAGCTGTGCGACGTGCCCTGGCGCCGTGGACTATAACCGAAAGACCTGACCCGAAAGGTTTTGAGGGGAGCGCGCAAAAGTGTTAAATGTCGGTCGTGCGTTAGACGGATGACGAGGAAATCCCGATTTTAGAGATGAATATATATATACATATATTTTTTTTTCCTCCTATGTATTCATTCGTCCATTTTTACCCCCCACCGAGCCGTTTAACCTCGCGGAGGACCAATCAAAGTACTTAGCTCTTCTTCCTTTTGGAGTCATTCTTACTTTTACTGGGTTAAATTGAGCTTGTACTTCAATTCCCCTCAGATTTCATCAACGGTATCTTCACCGAAGATACCATTCCGGATGCCGGAGAACGCTCCAGAAACATTCTATCAGATTGAGACATAATCTCTCCTCTTTTATTTATTGAACCTTTGGTTAGGTAGTGTGCGTCTATTAATTTCCGCTCTGTCCTATTAGCGGGGCATATCAAAACACCTGAGAAACCAATTATTCCAGAGAATAGGAAATAGTTTAAATCTCAAATTCTTCTTCCTAAAATAAATTTATTTCCCACCATTTTTCTTGTAGCGACCATATTTTTTAATCAAAATTTTTGTTTATACCTGTAAACGTACATGAACGAGCCCCATGTTTTCTCTTTTCATAAATGGAATAAAAATACCACGAGAATTTGTCGTCATATCTCGTTGTTCACATACAAGGGTCGTTCGTGGTTGTCGTGGGTGCGAATCCCATTTCGAAAATGGAATTTCTGTATGCTTTGGGGCAATTTTCTTAGATACAGATGTTACTTTACAACCTGAGTCTTTGAAGTAGGTACTTATCTTAATGTCCAAACCTACCCCAATAACAAGGCGTTCAAGTATTGCATTCAAATGCGAATATTGATAATTTTGATCATTCGTCATCTTCTACATTCATCTTTTATTTATTTCATACTAAGAAATAATATATTATCAGAATGGATGAGAAAAGATTTTTATGAATTTCAATTAATCGTTTTTCACTTTTGTTCTTTGTTTCGAACCCAAGTTAGTATATTTTTGCCGTTCACATTAAGGGTAAGTGACCGAGTGCACAGTTCACATTTACGGGCCACAATATTGGGTATTTATGGGAAAGCGTAATTTCATGGAAACGGGTGAGGGTCGAAGGTAAAAAAAAAACCATTGCTCCTTTGAACGTAGGTACCTCTATCGAAAACCACTCTGGTGGGTTTCAACTGCCTAACGATCCATACGCCGGTCGGTATCTCTACAGTTCCACACAGGGTAACTATGAAATAATGATTGGATAGGATGCCACAGTGAAAACCATCATCGCTCTGTCACATGAATTTAGGAAGGCAACGCACCCCATCTCCACACAAACCGAACGACGGATATTAGGAGGCAAGATGTGAAGAACTGCGAAAGAACGAGAGATCTAAATAATTCGTAAAAAAACGAATGTTTTATCTCTCGGATGAAAATGTAACTTATTGAACGACATTATTTTGAGAGCTTTAACATTTACACTGAAAAATGAAATGAGAGAGAGAGAGGAAAGGGACGATATAGTTCAGCACCACTTATCGTGGAATTAAATTTGTACTCCCTACTTGATAGCGTCCCACGGTATTAACTGGGTTATTTCTCTTTTGGTGGAGCTTTTGAGCCACTCTCCTCTTTCCGAGGGTGATTTTTAGCTGCAAAAATTTCGAAATTGCCGTCCAATTCGACGAATTTCCAAAACAAAGAGTTAACAATGATTTTTTTCCCCCCCTTTTCGCCTCGCGAAGTTTGAACGGGATTCCAGAAATACAGTTGGGCAACATCCAATTCCCTCTTTAGCGTTAAATTTCATTGCGAGGAAATTCGATTCACCAGGAAATCCCCTGCGGCTCGAAATGAAACCCTAATTTTTTCGCGATTGTTTATTTTTTTGTATTATTTTACGCCCAGTTGAACATCACGGAGGGTTAGATCAGACGCCACATCAGTAGTTGACCGCGGATGGAAACCATCCCAGATGCGCTCATTGCGCAATGAATTCCGAAATCGGGACTTCAATTTTTTTTTAACTCTCGCGGAGTGCAATGTGGCAGTGCGAGGCTGATTTTGTTTAGTTTCGCAGGTCTCCGTGGCAGACTCCCTCGGAAGCGTCATACGCACTTACCGCGGATTGCGAGGTATTGTTTGTCACGAGCTCAACTTATGATAACTATTGTTGTCCCTCACAGCTAAATATGAAATGACGTTTCAAAACGCATTCTCATTGTATAAAGTTAAAAGAATAGTTTAAATGCATGATTTAACCTTGTATGGAGCAGGAGTCGGATTAGGGCCCTATTCAATGAATGTATAATTGTGAGGGTTGCCTTACTGGACAGGCCACGACGAAAAGCACGAAGCTCCTTTTTTAGATGCTAAGTGTTATAGTTCTAGAATTAAAGTGTATTTTATCTTTAGATTGGATTCGCCGTTTCCAGCATTATTTCCTTAATTCAATTGGGATTTTGAGCTTCTACCTTTTTTTGGAAATAATTCTGAAAGAGCAGCTGACTGCTTTGGAATACCTGGGCATCCAGATGTTATTCTACACTTTGGTATACTATATACTTTTGTTTTCTTCGAATTTGCTTGATGATTATTGAGTAAATTCCTCTGGCACGCTCTAGAGTTTCCGGCTGGTGGGCAGAGGGTTCTGGGCGATGTCTTAGGACAACTCCGGTAAAAACCAACGTTGTGCGATTTCCTGTTTACCAGAACGGTCTGGGTGGCAGGCGGCTTATAGAATTAAATCTCATTCCTCTCATTCTCTGAACGCGTGAACTACTCGCGCGCGCCGTAGGGTAGAGGTTACACCCACCGAGTATCCAGAGTTACACACGATTGTATAATTCACCCCTTTTTTGTAGAAGACCAAGGAGTGCCGGACAGAATATTGAGGAAAGGAAGTTATCGTTAGGTTAAAAAAGTGGAGGGGGAAGAGTTGGGTGGAAGCTTTTATCTTGAGAATCTTAAGTAGGAGGAAGTAAAATAAATATGTATTTTGGGCAGCACGAATTAGGCTGAAGAAAGCATTCAAAGGTAGTGTATAAGCATTTGCATGAATATTTCCTAAGATTAAGAGGATTTTTAATGCTGTTTTTTTTTTTCAAGAATCGTCCAAAACCTGCCTTTACATAGTATAAATATCATACATTTCAGCCACGCACCAGGCAACCATTTGAACACCATAAAATATTCTCTTTGATATTCAGCGAAGGTTGAAAATGAAAATATTTACAAACGTAAGGTTACTGGAATGCATAAAAGCTAAAAATGAATTTATATCAGCCGCTGATGTTCTTTTACCGCTCTTCAACGAAAGCAGTAGTACAAAAATTAAACTAAAGAGATTTTTGCGGGTGGATAACGAAGTGAATGGGCAATTTCGGACGGATTACAGGAGTGCACCACTAATTGTAAGTCTTAATTGATCTTAATTGCTCCTGCTCTGCATGGGAGAACGATATTGCCCTAGGTACCATTGTCCTTGCTGTCAAACTCGTGTCCCTTTTTATCTGCCTCATTATGCCCTTGCCGCCGTGAATGTGCCAGTTTCCCCGAAATTGAAGTCACCGTTGGTTTTATATGAGAAGCACCTTGCAGCAGTGAGAATCACCTGTGAAAATCTCTTACGACGCTCTCACCACCAGGTTCTTGCTCTCGGGAACAAGGCAGGCAAGGAAAATTTTCATGATTTTTCAGCCCTTTCCTCTCACAAGGGCGGCGGGTAATAATTATAATTCTTCCGAAGATAATAATAAATTTTAATTTATGACTGTTCATTTCCATTTTATCACCTGCTAATGGTGCTCTGATTAAGCATAAATGGAAGTTCGAAAATATGTTTTGGACCTAGAATGAGGATTGATATTACGGTTAATTTAGCCATTTTGCGATCACTGCAGACTCAGTTGAAACAGTAGATTTTAGCATATATTGTAGGTTGTGTATTTATCGCCGTGTAACACGCACGTCTTTCCCTTAAAAATTTAGGGTTGAAATGTTATCCGCTTGTTATACGCGCATACTATTTTTTAAATTTAAAGTTACCTACTTTTTTAAAGTTTTTTTTGTAATCTCGATCTAATGTCCACGTTTTTTAACTCAAAGGATATGCTTTATTTCATATTATTAACCTTAAAAAGGCTATAAACATTACTAAATGAATACATTATCCAATATTCCACAGCTTTCTAGTCTTTTATCTATAATTTTAGTTTTTTTTGCTCAAACTTCCTTTATATAACTAAGGAGCGTGTTATACACCGATAAATACGGTACTTGCTCTTTTCAGAGTCGAAATCCCTCAGGATATTACAAAGAGATGATTACATATCGTCTACTTTTTCTTATACATGAAGGGATTGGGACGTTTATGTATCCGAATATTTTATTTGAATTGAATGGCTGCGGCATTTTGGCGCCATTTTCAATTTGTTCTCTAAATGACATAATCCCGTGGTCAGCTGGAGAATATTTAAGGGCTGATATTCTAGTATCCTTAGACCCTAATATCTCCGGAAAACTTCATATTTCCTGAATTATGGACAGACGTCCGCAACATTATTGGCACGCTACTCTTTATTTTGAGATTTTTATCATTGTCATGCTATATGTTTTGCATTCAACCTCTCCAAAAACTAAGAAAAAATAAATCAATATATGAACCAATAGATATCCTTTCACCGCTACATTCTGAATTAGGTATTTACTTCGCAAAATGAGTAATGTATTGAAAAATGAAGTAGAAAAACCTGTTTGAAACTTGGTTCGGTCATTTCACATAGTAGTTACCCGAAAAGTTAGTGGTTATTTCGCTTATTATTAATTCATTTTTCAATTCACGCGGGGAATTTTATGCGCATAATCACAAAAAAGTCCTCTTAGATTTATTATTAAATGAGCGTTATCTACAATATATCCATTAGGAAAAATTGAAAGCTAGATTTAATTTGTGATAATTTTTCAAACAAGAGACAGGGAGATTTTATCACGAAATTAAAGAGTCATTCTCTTTCAAAAATAGCCTCGGAGACTCGGATATGATTTTCAAGCAAAAGGCAAGACGATTATGGAATTGGAAGCTCTGGCGTCGACATTGGCGTCGAAATGCTCCAGGAGAGCGTTACACGCTCAAGTTTAGACATTTCGGAACAAAATGGGACGGGCCTGCGAATTATATCCTCATAACAGGACGCTAATAAAAAACTTGAAGGTGGCCAAAAGGAATAAATTAGGACGGAAGATGAAGAAATGGAACTAGAGTACGAGGTGGACCTAAATAACGTCAAATGACTTGAGAAACAAAAAAAATGGATTAAGGAAATAAATTAAGAAAAAAATATCTCCTGTCGTGGAGTGTTCACGCATGGGAGGGAAATTCAATGATAATTCACCGCCTTGGGGAAAGTGTTTAACGACTTCAGTGCTGAGTCAGCATGGCTGGAGGAGTTGAAAGGGCGATGTCATTACGCCTTGATGGAGCTCAAGTTTTCTCGTAGTTATGATGCATGACATTCGTCGCATTAGTGTATCAATCATTGCGTTTATGAATCATTTGGTTGAATTTCTCTCCCTTGGAATCTGGTAGTCGTCAAAGACTTGACGATTTTGTACATCAATTCCTCGTGAGTTGCGGTTGGCTCGTCACACTATTACAAAGAAATTTCAGATGCTGATGTTTTCGTTATAAGCGTCAAGAGTTGAGTGCATTAATTTTACCAAAACTATTTATCTAAAGTCATCTCAGGTGCTAATCCGTTCACAATTTCAATGAAAAGTTAAACTTGGTTTAAATGACACACTCTGTGTTGTGAATGGCGGAGATGAAGGAGTTCTGTTTGTGTTTTGCTCAGTCCGAATGTTGATTTCAACGAAAGATTTTTGTTTTGTTCCAAGTTGAAACAGCTTTTTTAGGTACTGTCATAGAGTCACCTGTTGATTACTGGTGCCTTTGTTGCTCTATGTTGCTCGTAGTTTGGGTAATTTTAAACCACTCTAGCCGCTATGACAGGTAATATAAAATTGTACTAAGCGATTTGAGGATATCATAATAATTTATTATCAGTCAAAAACATTTTTAAACCTCAGTATCCGCAATGCTTCTCCACTGACAGCGTGCGAAAAAACTGTCTAACGTTGAAGGTCATTAACAGGAAATTGTTCCTGTGCCTTGATCGGAGAAGGAAAGGCAAATTAAAGGTTCCGAAACCTGATCAGAAAACATTGTTTTCTCTGCTCTTTCCTGTGCTCACATTACCTCATCATACTATATATTATGCTACATACTAGAGATCTAAAACATGAGTGCTCAGTCAGAGAGATGGACTGTAAATCGAACAGGTTTAAATGCCATTTTTTCCGTGAACCGTGAGATACCTAATACAGTCAGGAAAATTGTAGTCTTCATCTTACCTTCCAATCCGCTGCGAGAGGATGTGATAGGGGGTTTTAGGCCACCAGCCACAAGCGTCCGCATAATTTCACTTTCGGCTGGTTCGAATAGTGAAATACCTAGGAGTCATTATGAACGGACACGGAGCGTCACATTGGAAATGGATAGCCTTGGTTGGGAGCCACTAGAAGCACGAAGATTGCATGAACGACCTAAATTAACTGTTAGATAAGGCACATTTCATTCGAGTTTAACCCTAAAACAGAAAGAATAATTTTGCTTCCGCATTACTTTACGATCACGACTGGGGGTTGAGAGAGATTGACTGCCGAACAGATTTAAACAAATCCTTTTACCCTTTCGCGCAATTCGTGACCATAACAGTAGGAAGGGGTGAACGAGACGGTAATGAATTATGAGGAAGTCTGTCTCTCGCTCTCCCTTTACGTTTCAATATGCCGGCTAAATTTTTTTTCTTCCCGATTCATTCCTTAAATATTCAATTAAATCATTATTCTTTGGAATTAAGACTTTGTATCACGTGTTAAAATCCATATTGAAACTCTCGTCTAAGTAAACTGATTTTCAAGAATGTTTCGTTGCTCGTGCTCGTGGTAAATTAGGGAATTAACTGTTTTAAATTCTAATAGTGATACTAATGTGAAGGTGTTTTGACGTAATGGGATACCATGTGATGTAGGTATATCATAACAGCCCCAAAAACTTAGCTGTAGCGCTATTAAACGACGGATAGGAGTGTAGGAGTTATCTGCGGAAGACTCTATCAGGTATCCTTACTAAAACTTTAACCGTATGAATGAAAAATACATATTATTAGCTAATGGGTAATAACCAATAGGCTTCTTTGTCCTGTTTTTCCTATAGTCCAAATCTCTCCCATATTATCTATCGGGAAAGCAATCGTCACCTTTTACAAATTACTCCTGATTGGAAAAATCATGTTGCTGACACATCCTACCATATTGGAAAATTATGAACTCCCTTTGATTTCCAAATGATGAAATTAGTTTTCTCTGTGAAATTTATGTAACGCGTCTTAAAGTTAGTTTTCAAAAGGCTGTTGGCGTTTGAGTCGCGAGTCCAAATTGAACCCTCGTAAGACGGAATGTCATGCTCCGAAACACATGCACGCGCTTTTCCTCCAAAACCGGTCCGAAAAAAATTTTTATTCGTCAGTGTTTCGTTCAGTACGCACCATTCTACAGATATAAATCTCTGAAAAGTTTGCTTCGTGACGCAGCGAACCGTTGAACTTCGAACAAGGGGCCGCAAATCGCGAAAACATGGTGCTTATTGTTTATAATTTTTATCTCTACGTCGAACACGAGATAGTAACGAGTAGGTATCTTAGTAAACAATAAACCTGTTTCTACTCTTACAACTGGAAAACAATCATCACCTGCCATTGATTACTTATCCTCCAAAATGCATGTTGGCAGATTTTGAAGTCGCTAGCCAGAACAGAAAAAGAGAACTTCCGTCCTTCCTGGCGAAATTATGGTTCACCGGAAATATTTATACTGTAGGCACAACGTAAGCCCCTGTAACGAATATCTTAATTTGGAAAACAATGGTCAACGGCCGTCTCAGCAAAACGTAGGTACGAGGGTCGTTCTGAAATTAATGTCTCCTATTTATTTCTTTGAAAACGACAGAAGATACAAATAGCACAATGACACTAAGCTATATAACACACTCTTATGTATGCATCACTATTTTTCAGCGTAGTCACCTTGAGTTGGCTATGCATCTTGACCAGAGATGAGCTAGAGCCTGCACACCGCGCTTAAAATTATTATTTTTGGAACGACCCTCGTTCACACGAGGCATAATTTCTTCGCCCTGGTTAGATTAAAGAAATTTTACGAGCTCTTAGTCGGTAGAGCGCGTCGAGTTGAGTTTGAAAATATGCCTAATGCACAGCTGTAAAACCTGAAAAAAAACATCGAGTGATAATATTCTCCTATTTTTTCTAGGAGTAGTCCTGGGAGATTATTTGTCAACATGTCGTAAAGGACACTCTATCATACAAAAAATAGAACTATGTATCCAACTGTACGTCTTTTCTTTCGAACCGTTTCGAGGGCGTGCTGGGATCAACTACAGCAATAAACCCGAATAGAGTTAGTGGTAGGAAGAAAGGTAGGTTGTAAGGTGAGGGTAAAGTTCACCTCGTACCCCACGGCCTTGAGACATTCACGCATTCAGGGCCAATTCAGGTCAAAATCAGGCACCCGAAAAATCACTAGGTTTAGATAGGGTATCAAAAGTCCCCGGGAATCGAACCTCCCGAATTGGGCCTCCAGTCAGCAGGAAAACACACTGCCCACTTGTCCGCCATACGCCTCCTGTTACAGCATCAATCTTCCATAGTAGAAACTCAAAGTATCACGGGCAACACCAGTTTCACTGATTTAATTTTCCAACTTGGCGGAAAATGGAATCAACAGTTTACTACGGTGAATTATTGGCGCAACATTCTTTGTAGAGAACCGGTTTGGTCTTGGACATGGATAGCGATGTACCTATGGGGAAATTTTCGAGAATTTCGGGGAGCTTATAAGGTGCATTGACGAATGTATGGGGATTGTATTTATAATGGGTATAGGTACCGTGTATTCTATGGGGACTTATAATTCCCGTCTAATTACGTTAGTTGGCACTCGAATTATTCAGCGAATCACTGCGTTGAGCTTGAAAATTTCTGGGGTTATCCAGGATGACAAAAAGTGGTGGGTGATGGCGGAGGAAATGAAATTGTTCTTGTACTTCGCTGTGAGGTTTCTATACCAGAGTCACCAATCGATTGCCAAAATTAAATATAAATAAAACATCTGCGGATTAAGTATTAAAAATTGAAAACTATTATGTGCCTATAGATATTGAATCCCCAAGAAAAACTTATAACCTGCGTCTAAAGCGCCTATAGTCTAAATAAAAAATCCCTGAAATATACCTATAAACTAGGTGGAACTATTAATTATCTCTTTAAAAAACACTTTTACCGTCATTTCCCGAAAACTTACCAGGTATTTTTCGTTAAGTTTGGCCACGAATTTCTTTGTGGCGTAACAGACGACAGAACGTCGACCGAAGATCCTACGACTCGTAAAAACTCACGTGCCTACAATTTTCATATCAGTGAGGAATGGACTTAGGGAAGCCGTGGCCCACCATTCACCAAAACCTGCTCCATAACTCATGCCGGAGATATAGTTATTACGTATGCTAGGCTGATTACTCCAATCCCAAAACTTTACGTTCCCTCTTTGTGAACCCTTGTGACCTCAAGATAAGAAAGGTAACCGAGGACGAGATATTCTAGTGACCGGGCATCACTGGCATCTTAAAGTGTACATATTCATTCGGACAGCAACAAGTAAAGTACGCAGTTTTCTCTATGCAGACAGTAAGTGAGTCACTCACAGGATGTAAACTTTCAGCGCTCTATTAGTCGCTGATCGGTGATACTCATTCACCAAGAGATTATCGTGGAACATGGTATTGTTGTTGAATAAACATGTTTAAATTCAGTTCTTCTCGAGATAACAAGTCAATTACAGGATTAGCTTAAGTGATAGGAATTTTTGTGCCCATGAGGTTGCGTTTTGGTGAAATTTTGACCGTTTTTGAAAGATAAGTAATGAACCATAAAAAAATCAGCTGTTTTGCTTGGAGACCAAAGGATAGCTCGCTTGTTTCTAGTTGAGACCAGTGCATTCCATTGTACACTGTCTCTATTGTTAGCGCCCTTTTCCGTCATTTTTATGAACATTTAATTGCTGGATGCCTTTTTTTTAACAGTCTCCAGTTTTTAAGTACCATTCAGAAAATATGCCAGTGTTTTAAGTAATTAAGAAAAACCTCTCTCTCGCGAAATAAATAAATATCAATGGAAGGTGGACCCTGAGCTCCAGTCAGCAGGTTCTACAGAAGTAAACATTACAATCACTGCTGTTGTTCAGAGAAGATCGTCGAATAACGTTAAAAGGACTAGGTATAATAAATATTGATTGTTTCATTGGGTGCTATCCACTCGCTGGTAACTGAAAAATTGCGCGTGATACGTGCTTGTGCGCGTTTTGTTCCGAGAATGCTCATTTGCTAAACAAATAGGCTATACTAATGTACTATGCTAAGCAAAATTATCTTTCTATTAAACAGCTCTCGTATACACATTTGATTCTTCCATCTTTCATAAGTTTTGAAATTTATTGGATTACTTTATGACGATGATAACAAAAGAACTTGCTTGTTATGTAATAATCGTTCATATTTTTTTAGAATGCATAATTTTTCCACAGTCTTATATTTCAAAAACGAATTTGGTGCCAGCGCAAAACTTTGAGCTTAAAATTAGTCCAACAATAATGCATAATCATAGTGCCTTTGATAAATAATTGTATGTAGGTTACGTTTGATCTCGATGCTCGGGAAGACGCACAGACCTGATCTTTAAAATTTTATGCACTTCTGAACCTACAGACGATCCTCAGACTTGTTAATAAATACTTGCGAAGAGTGGACAACTAGCCGTAGAATAGTGTGCGAATTTCAAGAAATGGAATAGGAACATAGCGTGGGCATGAATTAAAAAAATCATGATATCTTTTCTCTTTTTCTTCATGCTTGTGTCCATCTCCATGCCTAGTTGGCCCATCACCCAACCCCATCATCAACCCCCTCATCACGGATGTGATGAGGGGGTTGATGAACAGAAGTGGCAGGAAATATTTGATGACGATAGAAAATTTAGCTATTGAAATGTCCATATTGGGTTTATAAACTCTTCATTAACTGTAGAAAACCATAAAGGAAGTAGGTTGGCATGAGGAAGTAGCTCGTGGAAAGATAGAAGCTGTCATTTTGGCTCAAAAGAACACTGGGAATGTGATATTTTCTCTTCAGCCCAAATGTTCACGAAAAGTGCGTCAGTTATTTCATCAAAGAGGAAATATCTGATCTGGGGACAGAAGTCTCTTCAAAAGACAATGGGCAAAATGCCTGCCTGCCTGATAAGTGCCTGGAGCAGAATAATTTATTTATTTATTTATTATCAATTGATCCGAAAACAGCCATTTTGGC
>LYUA01000258.1:645330-655764 GCA_002093875.1 Calopteryx splendens | reverse complement strand
TTTCCTTGGGAAGTGATGAAAAGGAATGCGCTCACTTTCTCATTACGCTCCGTGAAAGAAAGAAGGGAGGGAATTACCATGGTTGCTACCGTCACTGCAGATTATTTACCTCAAGGACGGTGGTGCTGTAAAATGAGAGTGTTGGATGTTATGCGCAATACCATCCAAAACGATGGGGGGAGTAGTCTTGCCAGATTTCTCTGAAGTCGTCATCGGTAAATAAACGTGTATAAGGTAGGTTTTGGGCAACTCTTCTGAATCTAAATCTAATTCTAACATCTAAATCTTAACCTTACCAGCCGCCGCAAGAGTGTGTGGTAGGGGATATGTTAGGTCACCAGCGAGTAGTAGTATTTAATGAGACTATTTTGTTCACGTTCAGGTTTCAAGTACACGTAACGTTATTCATTTAGGGAGAAGGGGGGAGGGATTGATGAAGTGCTATGATGATTTGTGTCAAGGAGGTCGAGGAGGTAAAAGGGGGGGTCGAGGCGTCCATGACGTCACAGTTTTCAAGGAAAACGGTTAATATAAAGGGTAATTCATCAATTAACTGCCATTGATTTATCCAAAATTTACGAAAGAAGAACCAGAGTACCCGTTATCTCGTTACTCGGGACCTCGCTCTGCATCAACTTTCCGAACAGTTTTAATACCTTTGGGCACTTAAGATATTTTTTTGACGCACCAAAAAAACCATGAAGTGGAAAAATTGCATGAAAAAAAATATTCGAGAATACTTGACCTGAGTTTGGGGTGAGGTGTTAGAATTGCCGGAACAAATCGGAGGTTAAAAATAGGTCAGCGTCGGTGTGATGACAGTTGTGCACAATTCCTTACTTATCACGTGAACTTCATCGTTCACCCTATTTTATTTCATTCTCCAGTTCTTCGTCCACCTTACCTGTCTTCAATACGCCTAAATCGCCAACTCCAATTCTCTCCCTTCTTCTTTCCCCGCGATTACCCGACTTCGTCCTTTCTATTACTGTCTTCACCATCCCACCCTACCCCTCAATATCTCCTCCACCCATTCCTTCTACTTTCCACGGATGTCTCCTGACAGCTCCCTCCCCCCTACCACCATATTCGAAACCATTTTGTTCATAACGAAATTAAATCACGTGCTATCTTCCACACTTATTTTATCCACCGACATTTGTTTCAACGCCCGAGGTTCCATTATCAAAGTTTATTCCTCAATAATGTCACCTCGTCGTGTTTAAACACGCCATTCTTACCTATTTGTACCCCTATTTTAAGATGTTTTACAAGAGAAAACGATTATCGAAAAAAATACAACCTTTTTCAAATCAGGCGTTCACTTATTGAACTGAAATGAGAGGACGAGGAGCTACTACCCACTTCAGAATGCCTATTGCGTCATCAGAGTGACTCCGGCGTCCGGATGTCATCGGCGTAGGCGTGACGAGGAGCATGGAGGGAGCATTAGGATAGGCGGAAGGCAAAAAGAAAAGCTTTTTCGGCAGGGATCGGCACGGCGAGGCCAACGCAATGCCACGGCGATACGATGAAAGATGCACATGGCGTTATACGGTTCGGCGCGGTTCTTTCAGTGAAAGGTCTAAGCGCTTCAATGTTTTTCGTCTATAACTCGAAAATTATGCGCCAGATTAATGTCAATGCACGCACGGGTGTTTACAATTTTTAAAAACCAAGCAATACGGCAATTTAGACATGGTCAGTGAACAAACCCTTCGGGCAGACGCCAGGAAGCGACCTTGGGTAATGATTAATTTCAACTAAGCATCGTCATATTAGAACGCTTTGTGAATTAAAAATTGCCATTGCATACATTTCCTTATATTTTTTCAGTTTCATTGATAAAATTCGACATTGAATGCTTTGTTGCTGTCATGAGTATCAGCAAGTAACTGCCAGATTTTGTTATGCCTTGATTAATCCAATCATTAGAAGTAGAAAATGGGCGTTTGCTTAACGTAAAGATTACTGGCAGGCTCGATATGAAGTAGTAAGTCAGACTGCTAGTTAGACAACATGAACACATATAGCGTGGTGACTTGGACTTTTATTTTAGATAGAACAATAGAGGTCACATGCATGCATGTATTACTTTCATTTGATTTCGTAAAGTAGAATAAGATAAGTATAATAAAATCGGCAACGAGACTCTTTCATGGTGCTCCCATATTCGTTTGCCGGACAGTGTATTCAAATAGTACTGAGTCAAGCCGTAAATATAACTTTTGATGCTGGGGGCGTAGCCTGCACGTCACGCTTCAAAGCATGTCACTTGACACGGTGCCCACTCCGTGTGATCTATAACGACGGGTGCATCATCGAAGTATCAATGAATTTTAATCAGTAAAGTTGGAAATTACGTCACGGTCAATTCTGATTTTTCCAGTGATTTCTCGTCTTGGCAAACTGGTCCGTTAAGAATTTGAGGAAACAGAAGGATACATGATTTTCGATATAACCGTAGAGGGTTCTCGGCTTAAGTTATGTCTTATTGTAAAATCCTTTCCTAAATTACGTTTCACCGTGAACGATCTTATTACTGATTGAAATCAGTATGGAAATAGTTGAGCATAACTTAAAAGGTGCCCTGCCGCTGGTAGTCACTCTAAAATACGCAACGACCAATTTTTCTTTTGTTGCTCTTGCGGATCCCGTTAATATTAACTCATATAACTTTTGAGGTGGCACCCAACGAAATATTCAATATTTCTTTAAGTGCTGTGAATTTTATTTGAGCGTAGGTTGGAGACTTTTAAGATTTGTGTTTGGAGAAGGATGGACGGAAAGGAAAACGAACGAAGTAGTTTTGGGTATAGTAAAAGAGAAGAGAAGGCTATTGGGAGAAATTCAAATAGGGCAGGAAAAAATTGATGCAGGCCGAGCTGAGTGGTGATGTGTTGTTGAAGAATAAGATAGGGGTAGATTTTGGTTTAGCATAACTTAAAAGGTGCGTAGATTTTGGGTAAGCGGGGGAGAGGGTGGAAAAGATTAAGCATGTTGGATGAGGGCAGAATGCATACGGAAATGAAGAAATGGTATTCCTAGGGGTAATTCTACCAGAAACCTACATTAACCGGTAGATTACCATTGATAATAATGTTACTTGACGATCTTCTCTAACAATGGCAGCAGTGGTGTTAGTGTTCTTTTCCGTCAAAAAAGGACTGGAGCTTCGGGTTCACCTTCCTTTGAAATTGATTGTCTCCGTTCTTTAAACATTTTATACTATCTTTTAGGAGTACTATAAAGAAAAATAACTAGAAGAGAAGTACTAGAAGAAGAGTACTATAAAGAAAAGACTCTCCATAAGTCTCCTGTAGCGTTACATAGGTCTAGGTTGAAGATTTGTTCCGGCGAAAGCAAAACATTAATGCATCGTATTGCTTCAACTCTTTATAGCCTCCGTAAGTGTACTGAACATGTTTCAATTCGCAAAGGTTTCCAATGATATAATAGTGGAGTTAAATCAATGTCAGTTTCACCACATGTACATTACACATAGAGCCAAAAAAAGATGATAAGCATAGGTTCGAGGCTTTTGAAATGTGGGTGTGAAAAAAATATGGAAAAAAGTGAAATGGACAGAAAGGAAAACCAACGAAGAGGTTTTGCGCATAGTGGGGGAGGAGAGAAGGCCATTGGTAGAAGTCCAAATAAGGCAGGAAAAGTGGATGCAGGGTTTGCTGAGTGGCAATGGATTGCTGAAGAATGTAGTAGATAGTTGAATTTTGGGTAGGCGAGGGAGGGGGGGGCGGAAAGATTAGGCATGTTGTGTGGAAAGAAGGGAGGCAGAAAGTATGTAGAAATGAAGAAATGGTCAGTGTACATTTGAGATCGTATATTCCTATCTTAGCCGGTAGATGACCATTAGTAATAATGCAATAAAGGTAAATTTGTGTATATTAAATTATTCTAATAAAAATTTTATTTTCACCATTTTTTGATCAGCTCTCGTGGATCTGCATGCTACCCTTCGGGCCACCACGAGTAACCATTATTTAACCTCACGTTCAACGTGACCAGGCCCTTAAACTCGCTCCTCCCCGGCGTGCCCGCCCCTTGATCGCCCGTGGCTTCGACCTTTCCTCGCGGTAATGACGCTAGCTTGCTTAATAAAGAGCGCGTATGTGTCCAAAGGGGGTCCCTCAGCCTGCGGTCGCCTCGGCATTTATCTCCCCGTTCGATGAAATTTTTTGTTTCCTTCAGAGAGTTGATGGTTGTCCTCGTCCTCTCCTTCTCTCACTCTCCCTGGAAAATGTGACCTTGCATTCGTTCATTATCGGGAAATGAGAGGCCGAAGGTTCGGCCATGAAGAAAAAGGCATGTCATGACGCGGTACCTTAAAAAAAATTCGCTCATTTCGAACCGAAGTGACCACTAACGAGGGCATCTTAGCGAGATAACAATTCGCCCTTTTCACGTTCCTTTTTCAATTCTTCACTTTTCACTGAAAGAAATAAGAAATATCCGGTGACCTTCCCGCGTATATTTTCCTTAAAAAAAGTTATTTTGATGTTAATCGAATGTATTATCAGGTTGGTGATCCAATACATGTTAAATGAGTATTTCGTTTTAATTTAAATATTGATTTAATACATTAAATTTTATCTAATTTGTATAAAAATATTGGCTTAGGATTTCCTTTTATAAATGCCAGTATTCAACCAATAGCATGCTTACACAAGATTGTTTGATAAATCATGGCTGGAAAATTGGCAAGGATTTATTTCCCCGTCGGTATCATCTACGCTCTATGCTGATTCCATTTGCCTAGTTGTTAATTACTGGTTTCCCCCCTTATTTCTATTGTTTTCGTGATAAAATAGTAACAATAAATGAATTTTCCCAAAATAACAGTAATAGAGCTCTTACACCGATGTGACTAGCATCCGGCAAACCATAGAATTCTGTGGTCCATTAAATACTGCTGTATAAACCATAGGATTTTAATATAGCGGCTGTAACCACTTTCTATGAGCACAAAGTATCATCATTTGCATGCTCTAAGTTACCTCTAGACCTCTGTAATTTATGAACTACTATTTGCCCAGCTGTAAAAATGTACTTAATGTGCATCTATCAAAATCTCATAGAGAATATGATAAAAATTTCACTTAAAATCTATAAAATATAAGGGGGGGGGGTAAGGTTAGGGTTGTAAGATAAACAAAAGATGTTTTCGGAATTAAAATAAATTTTTACAGTCCATAGTGCATTGGAATGTTTGTTTAATTATCATGAGTAAGATTCAAAGTAGATTTTAACGAGTAGGGGAGCTTCAGGCTAGATGTGACAGAAAATCACATTACACCTAAGATTCTCGAATTAATTCATAGCGCTATCGTAGAAATATGCAACATAAAGGAAGAGTAATAAGTAGATTTAATTTACTAGTTTTTAGGGGTGAGTAGAAAGCATGTAAAAAATCTCTTATATCGTCAATATGACGTCATATGACTTCAGGTTTCGTTTCCCTTTTCCACCCTTCTCCTAAGGAATAGGTCCTCAATTTAATGGATGATGCCGTCAGTTGCTTAAGGTGCATCCAATGTAAAATGACCTCTAGAGAAGGTATTTTTGGTTTTAAATACGGCGGATGTGTTTTATCTATTGAGTCAATTGAATAATTTTGCGTTAATCTTCCCAGGGTTAAGGATTTGTCCTTGGAACTTCAAAAGTAGTCGTCATTGTCGCCTCAGCAGTACAGTCATTCGTATATCCTTGTTAAAAAGGATTTATCGCGTAATTAAGCTAAAGCCAATCAGGCAACTTCCTTTTAGCAAAATATTTTGATCGGATGAATCAGGGGATACAATTAGGGAAGAACTTGGCATTTGATGCACTTTTATCCTAGCTACATTTCTACTACTTTAAATGACCGGTTACGGTATGGGGACGCAAAAATGGTCTCAAGATTACATGATCGTTAGCTTCAGCATTTGTTTTACGCCCTCAAGTCGCATAAGAGTTGAAAACGCCTGTGGACAATGGTCCACTTGTCCTCTTTCCTCTGGCTATGAGATAAAAGGAAACACTAGAAAAGTCACTTAAGTGCGTCGTTCCCTATGAAATCTCTCAGTCATGTGACATTATTTTAGGTCAAGGTGGTTCAAGTTGACATCCAGTAACCTTTGATACCCTCTCCTATTCAGATTAATTTCTCTTTTTAACTGTGTTCATAAGCAACCATGTAAATAGAATATCCTTCATGGCATGACATGCAATAAATTGTTGAAATTTTGTATTTATGGCCATTAAAATTGTTTTTTACGTTAGAATAAGGCGTTAACTTATTAAAATAAATGCTCTCAATAAATAAAATTTAAAATTTTTCTAAATAAAATTTATCATCTCTACCAATGCTACAGTATTACAAAGTAAAGTTCATTTTTACTCTTGTTCCAATAGGTTCACTTTTTCGTTGCTCTCATTCCTTTTCCTTCTAATCTTATTCCTAATTTCGTGAAACATACTTTCCCTGTCTTCCATTGGGGTTTGCTCTCATGAGTTAAACATGGAACAGGATATTCGTCACATCTTCCATCGAGAAGGCAGTCTTTCATTTAAATTCATATTATGTTGAGGTGCTCACGCCTAAAATATTTTTCCATTTAAAATGAATTACGTCACGTGTCTGGAAATAAAAATGCATAATAAATCATGTGGACATAAATCACTTTGCCAACACGCGTGCTATTATTGTACCTCTCTTCCGTTTCTCCAGTCCGCTTCTTTTATATCATAAATAATGTTTCTTGTGCCTTCGCTTCTGCCGGTCGCATGGAGTAAATCCGGCCGTCTTTCCTCATAATCTCATATTATATTGAAAAGTCGATTTTCATAAAAGGAGAGTGGCTTTTAGACTCAAGGGAAATGCTAGTCAGAGTAAAAAGAGAAAATATACCTTCTGAATATGGTTTGAACCGCGTATGAGACATGCAATGCCTAGTAAATCTGTATCCACCGCATGAGTGAGTAAATAAATTCTACGAAGACCAAAAAAATTGAGAACAGTTACGCCTACCTGGGACGCTACGAAAATTTCCTCTCGTTCCTTATTAAATAAATATAAACGATATCCAGAATAAACAAAGCGCATAGGACTTCATGGAATATATAGT
Organism: Calopteryx splendens; assembly: GCA_002093875.1. Lineage (NCBI taxonomy): Eukaryota > Metazoa > Arthropoda > Insecta > Odonata > Calopterygidae > Calopteryx > Calopteryx splendens. Next base: position 648,640 of record LYUA01000258.1, on the reverse strand, counting down.
ATGGTACACCTTCGATATGAAATTAATTCTTTGAACAGAGTCCCAAAAATTTAGATAATAAGGTTACCTTGGCACAAAGTATTTTGCAATTTATTTGTAGCATTCCACGGAAAATTTATTTGATTAGCTCCGTTTGCACGTTAGAAATTCCAACAGCGACCGTTTAGTTGTTAGTCGCAGTATTAATGATCGTGTTTTCGTCATTTTATAAAAGAGAAGATAAAATTAAACTTAGGGATTCGCTTGACATGCAGAATACGGGTAACTTTATAGCCTCAGATCTTTATAGCAGTGACCTTCAGTTGTCTTTCTTTTCCATCCAGGTTTTTGCTTGCTTAATTGTGCCATGGTCTTCCACTCCAAGCCTAACGAATCTGTTCTTGGTCACTGGCGATAACGGTCGATCACATTCACTTCAATAATGATAAATATCCTATGGAATTGAGATTAGTTGGAGCGCTATCATTTTGTGGTGACATGAAAGATTTATTAAACACAACCCCGGTTTCGATGATCGGTTATGATCATCATACGTGAGTAATTTCAGAGCGAATATATAATTCACCTGGACCGGGTTTCGAATTCAGATTCCCCAGTTTCCTGCCAAACTATTTAGCCCTTTGAGCTGTTGAATAACGAATTATATCATACACACTCGTATTAGTCATAGTTTAACGCTCCGAGTCAAATTACGGTCAACTTAGGGTCCTACGCCATAGTTGGCCTCACGGTATATTGCTTCTGTTTATCTTTTTTTAATTATTACTGTAACATCACCTATAGAATTGCGGGGGGTGGGAGATAAGGAAAAATAACCGAGTAAAATACTTAGGAGTCACTAGCATCAGACCTAGCATCTGGGAAACAAGTTAGGACCATCTGAGGAGCGGCATTGAAGAAACTGGGATTCATTAAACGCGTTTTGGGATAACGTTCTGATGAAAATATTAAGGTGATGTATTATTTCGCGCAAGTTAGACCTCATTTTGGGTACGCTACGAGCAATTGGGACCCCAAGCAATAGGAACTAGTCTAGGGAATAGACAGGATTGAGTATAATAAATATTTATTCTGATCGGGGTATCACCCATTGAACAAGTACAAATGAGCAATTTTCCAGCTCATCGGTAAAATAAAAATAAATATACTGGTGGAGTACGACACATGCAAAAAAATTGGCATTTGGAATACAATTTAGCTTCAGGCACTAGGAAAATAACAGATTTTCGTAGGGAAACATGACAATAATTCCGTTTAAAGTAGAATACAACACAATTTACCTTTCGGCGTACATAAAGACCCAAGGTTTTTATAATCTAGGGGCAAGGAATCCCAAAGTTTGCACGCTGATATTAGGAAAGTCTTTTGATATAGATTGGTTCGGGGTATTTGATAATGTAAAAAAGGCGGATCGGTGCGGGATACCTTATTTGAAACAGTTTACCTGGTTTTAAATATTTCCAAGAGATAGTTCGGAATACCATCGTGAAATACAGTAAAAAGAAAAGCACTTAATAGGTATTTCCTTCTGTTGCAAATTTTTATCCATCTTAAGCTAAGCAGATGCGGATACACATGGGCATCCCTACTGAGGTCTAACACAAATAATGCACAGGAATTAAGTAGTCTTTGTAGTTTTAGGTCTTGTTCTTGAGGTATATCGTTAAAGTCAGTTCAAAGTGTAGGAAATATCTGATTGGAAATCAGTATTTTACGGGTGGGAATAGTTAGTGAACGGTTTTGCAGTTTTACCTGATGGAGGGATACATTTACTTTGCTGCATATGTCATTAACATGACGGTTCCAAGATAGATTAATGGTAAGAGTTATGCCTAAATTGAGAACAGAATCACATTATGGGATATATGTATCACCCACTTATGCTTGAGGAAGATGTTCTTTATCAATTTTTTTAAGAAGTCTTGCATTCTCTATACCTAAGTATAGCTTTAATTTCGTTTTTGAAAAATTAAGAATATGTTCATTTATTAATTCTTCTTACATCCCCCTTCAGTGCAGTGATACAATCAGAGATTTTATTGATTGGGGAATTAATTCAAATTTGAAGATCGGTTGCATATATCATATACTTACTATATTTAATTTAATTAAAAATATTATTAATATGAATAGAGAACAGCAGAGGGCCAAGAACAGATCCCTGAGGAGCGCCACTAAAGATCTGAGCCCAAGCGGATAAGTGGTTAAGTAGAGCCCAAAACCGCTACAGCTACAAGGCAGGAATGGGACCAGTTAAGCACTGAGCATGAGAAATAAAGTTTCATCACTTTTTTTTAATGAGGAGTTTGTGGCGTGTCCTATCTTTACTTCAGTCAAAAATGATCAAGAGAGTAACCGTGCGATTGTCAATTGCCCGATTCCCTAACCTTCAGCAAAGCAGTCTGGGTACTAAAACCTCGTCGAAAACCTCGTCGATTGGAGAAGATTTGAGGATGAATATTCCGTGACTTGGTGAAATTAAATTCTCTCCAATATTTTTGACATCGCACAAAGGATAGAAATTGGGCGAAAGTCTGAGAGTGACGAAGGGTTTTTAATCTTGTTTATAGGAAACATTAGCGCCATTTTCCAGCATGAAGGGAATTCAGAATGAGCTAGCGAGGAGATAAAAATTTCAAGAATAAAATAAGAAAAAGAAAAAGTAAATTTTGCGTCATCAAATGGAATAAATTCATTGTTTTAATTATGTGATGGAGTGGAATGGGTAATGAGGAATGAAGAGTAGGCTAGTCAAGCAGGCCGTTACGTGAAGAATCGTTATAAACGAGCAGATAGCGTCAAATTTTTTTGGTTAATCTTAAATGGGAGCCACTGGAAGCACAAAGATGACATGCACGTCTTAAACTGTTTGAGAGATACAAATCATTGGAGTTTAACACTGAAACAAAAAGGAATCATCTTACCTCCACATAACATTGAACGTAGAGATCTTGACGGGAAGTTGAGAGAGATTGACTGGTGAACATGATAGATGTAAGGAATCATTTTTCCTCGCGCCATTCGTGACTATAACAGAATAAAATATATACTGGAGTTTAAGCATCCCGAATGAGAAAGGATGCAAAGTACTAACGACAATATATTTTATTAATGAAATGACCTAACACCCACTGCCACACGCCCTCGCGGTGACTTTCAGGGTTCTACGTAATTGAGGTCCAGATATATTGATCGAAATTACTTTTTAATCATTCTTCAGGTTAAATGAGTTTACTCACCCATTTTTTCTAACCAAGCTTGGAAGGCTGACAAAGACGTCACGCACAACGTTCGGCCATGCTTTGTAATC
>LYUA01000258.1:290759-311537 GCA_002093875.1 Calopteryx splendens | reverse complement strand
TATATATATATATATATATATATATATATATATATATATATATTTCGGATATGAGTATAGTAAATAATATCTGAGATATTCTTCTATTTACTTGAAAAACGATAATACCCTAAAGTTGCCGTCCCCTCCATTATAGTTAATACTGCGTCATCGGGTACCGTTCTGCAAGGGAAGATAGTCCGTGAACTCCAAGGCAATAAGATACCACGTAAATAGTGAAGCAATAACTATGGTCCCACCCTTGCAAAAGAAGGGCTAAGAGCTTCGATTTTGTAGCCACTTATAATTCGGAACCTGCCCAGGTGATGGATTGATGGACGGAAAATAACTGGTATTTCTGGTTTTTTTTACTATCACAGAAAATAACTGGTACTTTTGTTTTTTTTACTATTACAGAAATAACTGGTATTTCTGTTTTTTTACTATCACTGAAAATAACTGGTATTTCTGTTTTTTTTACTATCGCAGAAAGCTGGTATTTCGGTTTTTTTTAATGTCACAGAAAATGACGGGTATTTCTGCTTTTGTGTTTTGAGAGAAATAACAAGGAAAATGTTATGAACGTGGGCATTATTCACTTAGTCTTCGTCTTTTTGCCTGATAAGCTTAAGCACGAGAAAAACCAGTGGTTAGATTCTTCCACTGAGAATTGAGGAGAAAGATCGGATCGAAGTTATATTCTCCCGAGCTGAGCATAGTCCAGTTTCTGAATCGGTTTAGTCACATCAACTTCATGGGTGTGGAAGATTCAAGCTTTTTCAAAAATTTCACCGTATATTTCCAATGAATTTCTAGCTGTGGTTATAGCTTTCTCGGATATTCATCGTTGTGGACATAACGCGAGTAAGGACATATTCGGTCCAACAAGAGTACAATGAAACAACCAATTACGTTGTGAAATCGATTTCGTGTTTTTTTTCCTAATAAAATTTCCTCGTTATGGGTGGAATTGGTATTATTTCCTTAGCCTCTGATTGATAATTGGCTTCCAAAATTAAAAATATATTTTCAACCTTATTTTGTATTCATAATTAAAAATTTAATCCAATTAAAAAATTGAATTTTATTCTATTCTGCTCATACTATATTTTAAATATTATTATTATTACACCGGTATTAGTTTCAGTGCGAACTAAGAGGCCAACAAAATGGGCTTAACTCAGCCAACAGTAGGATAATGTGACATATTAAAGGAACTTTTTGAATAAAGATGTAATCATTATATATGTTTTACCTCTGGGCTTGTTTTTTGTATTTACTTTTAGTTTGGAAATAACTCATGAGAGCTAAAAAATATTTTGGAGTTTTTTTATAGAGCTTTGAAATTAATTAGTAATTTAGTTTGACTCTGTGAACAATTTATGGCTTTAAGTAAACGTTTCACCAGTGCTTTTAAAGCCCTACGGAAGAAACAAACGCTGTCACCAGAAGTTTCATTGAATTGTGTTTGTAAATTTGGACGGCGTAATTCTTCCCTAATTATTCTTAATATATTTTCTATTAGAGTTTTTTTTATAAACCCCATTCATTCATTAATTCTGCTTAGACTCCGAAGCAAATATTTTCTAACATTGAATCGTTTTCTTGACTTTAGGTTTTTAGTCCAGTTTAAAATAAATAATGAACCAAGCTTTCAGTCATATTCCTCATTTGATATATTTCAGTTGTCATTTCTTCCATTTCTCAATTCCGTTAAATGCTGTTTTTTAGGTATTTTTCACTCAGTGGTGATACCTTTCTTCAAAAATAAAAATTAAAAACTAACATACTTAATAAATATTAAAAAAGTAATATAATAAAAGTTTTAAAACAAAAAACAGAAAAAAATATAAAAATGAAAAACGTACGAAAAGGATGCGTTACGCTTGGGTTGTATGATGTAACAATATATCTAATTTTAAATTCTGTAGTTTATGGGTTGTTGATTCCTCTTCATATAGGCTCGATAAAACACGGGTTGGAAGCACAAACGTCATGTAACGCCGATACGACAGTATAATAATGACAAATAGTATGAATCCCAATCAAACAATCTTTCTTCCTTCTTTAAATCATTCAGTATAGATCGATTGTATTTGTGCTTTGTGTTAAAACATGTAGCATGTTACTTTCTCTGAAAATGTTGCCTATGTTAATTCTGTCAGCCTTCTCCGGTGGTCATTAACCACTTAATATTTCACCAGTAATGAAATGATCATCATACCTGAATGGGGAGCCGCAACTCTATTAGCTCAACGGACAAAGTGAACATAAATTGGAGAGCCTGCATACCCATTGGTGAACGCAATTTTCCCGGTGGCATGATTAACAGCTTATGTGATGGAATGGTCGCGATATTGCAGCGTCTGTGAGGTATACGGGTCACGAGCACTTAATTCTCTAAGAGGAATTAGCTCACCAAGCCTCGGCATAGGGCAGAGAATCCCCGTCGCTTCCGCCTGTAGACGTGAAATTTGAGTTGCAGTAAACCGAAAACAGATTTGGTGAACCACGGAGTACATGCGATTTGGATTAAACCCCGAGGGCTTTGTGCATTCTGGAACCTAATAATCATATAAGTGGTAGGCATCGAAACTCTATTTGCAAATGGGAATACAGCATGAAAACAGAATTTACTCCGTTTTACGGAAGTAATCAACTAAATATCTCGGTCAAAATCTGTTCGGTCATTGTAGAGCGAATTAATTCATACTTGAGTCCCTCAAGTTTTACACAATGAAGATATTTGAGATTGAACTGTAATAATAATAGGTCATTGAATTATGATTTTAAGTCCAGTCTTGCGTTACTTAATCATTGACCTAAACGTTTATATATGTCTCGACTCATAAAAGGAGTTCATTTGTTAACTCTTCATAATGCGAATTCGAAATCGAACGAAGAGGTTGTTGGACTGGTAGGGGAGGAGAGAAGGCTATTGGGAGAAATCCAAATTTGGCAGGAAAAGTGGATGCGGGGAGTGCTGGGTGGTGACGTATTGTTGAAGAATGTGATAGAGGGTAGAATGTCTGGTAAGCGAGGGAGAGGGAGGAAGAGATTTCCGTACAACCTACCCTAGTTTACTCCGTGAAAGTATTCAGAAGTGAAGAAAGGATTATTATAGGGTTTAGTACATCAGAAGCTTACCATAAGCGGTAGATTACCGTTAAATATAATAATAATAATGTGAATGGAATAAATAGTAATGTGAGGACCGGATCTCAATCTCAAATATAATAAGCCAATTTAACACTAAAAAAACACTTGAGAATCATACTTTTCTATTAGCAATGAGGAAATTAATTCATTTCCTTTACATGTAGGTTTAGATAACCTGAATAAATTAAGGGTAAAGAATGATCTAACTAACGGATGTAAATGATCGTTTTTCATGTCATCCGGGATCATCGATCAAAGAAGAAAGATTTATTTAACCACGAAAATCACAAACGTAATATAACCGGACGAAGGATAACGTTGATAGGTGGGGATAGAGTTCTTCCCGAATTCAGCTTTAATGAGTTTAAGATATACGTATTCTGGGTGTGTGGGCCCATTTCCTTTACTCTGGCCTCCATTCGGTTTCCTGTTAACAAGAAAATCACAACTTTTGGATTATGGATGGGGTTGCCGAAAAACATCACTTGAACCCGGGAAACACTGGCTGGTACCAAACGCTCTACCTATTCAGGTTTGTGTCTGTAAATAATTCGTTAGGCTTCCTTCGCCGTCAAAAATATTATTCGTTATCACTTTTTAAACACGAATATTATTGATGCATCCCTCGATTCTCCCATTTCTAATTGATAATCTCTTTCGCCTGCTGGGCTTACTTTTATACCGTATTTCTAATTATCGTGGGCAATCCATCAGGTTACTTTTCATTATGCACTGTATTGTCTTCACCTCCTCAACTCTTCTGTATACTTCCTCGAGCCTTACTTAATAAGTCCAATGAGGAATATCTTTAGCATCCATCTCCAAACACCATGTTTTGAAGGCATCTGTTATCCTCCTGACTGATCCCACAATAGTCCATGTCCCTGATCCGTGCGCTATGGATCAGAGAGACTTCACATGAATGCTTTCAAATAGCACTTCCCTGTTTGTTAACCTGCCTACTTTGAGCACCGTCGCTCAAGCCTCCTTATCTTGAGCTGCTCTACACCTGATATTTCACTACTGTTGATGCAGTCCATCAGTAACGAAGGGTTCCGCGGCGACATACAGATGATACTAAGGTTTTTATGTTTCTCCCGCGTTGTTCAATCTACCTGATTGACAGTTTTTCTGGCGTTGTAACCAGAATCTTCGGACCATAAAAATGCAGAGTGCAACGCCAGCGAATGGGTAGTCCATGCAGATGGAACAAGGCGGGAGCAACCCGAAAACCAAGGTGTGATAGAGTTTTGGTATTTATGCTGATCTTCATTGGTATTCCCGGCACATGTACTACGCACGGAAATATGCGCAGTGCCGTAGCCAAGAGAGGGGTTGATTATCCTAATGTCGCTCTCACCCTCCAAAATGTTCCTTCTACTGGAATAGTTGACCAAGCGAAGTATTCAATTATCTCGGGCTCAACACTGAAAATTCATGATGACTGAATAAATACACTATGTATATTTTTACGTTTACCGGTTACTTTAGGTACCGAAATAAATTTTCCTGTGAAAATATACATAGTTTACTTGTTTAGTTAAGGGGATTATTATTGGAAATTTCATGCGAATTGCAATTTTCATTTATGCTTAGACTAATAATAATAAAATAATGTCGATAAGGCGAATAACATTTATTCCAATAAAACTTTTGGACGAGAGGAATTGATTCTTCACGTACAGTAGGTAGGCATTGAAGAAACTCCAATTTTCTTTCTACACTACTGTGGCCATGTCCTGTGACATACACCCCGTGACCACTTAATTATTTCTTTATTAATTTCTCCACGCTATGTTTGCGGTGTATCAACATTATTGAACCGTTGACGTTCGCTGTGTTTCGATCAAATGTAACGGGTGATGTTTTGGTGAGCACGGAGCCTAATTTACTCACTTAGCAGACGAGTATTCACTGGGCAGACGAATACGTTCCTACGAATGCTGTCCCCTCTGTTCGCCTACGCTCGAATCCTTGCTGCAACTTGAGACGGGAGAAAGCGACATCTCCTCTCTCTCCTTCTCTCTCTCTCCCTGCAGAAGAGATCGTTTCAACACTCAATCGCTCTGGGTTAGAACGTTCAAGTCGACCCTCTCGTAAAAATGTTCTTACTACCAAGGTGTCGGTGGAGGAGCACGAGCGCGAAGGGGGACGCCCTTCCCTCCCTCCCCTCCCTCCCTTCGGAACTCCGGGGACGACCCATACGCCCACACTTAATTACCGCGGCGCGTTCCAGCGGATGTAGGTCACCCGGGGAAAGGCGATCTTTAATTCATCCCCCTACCCGCCGCCGCATTCACCCCGCCTCCGTTCCTCCAAAGGAGTTGCCGCGGGTGGTAAGGGCGATGAGGTTGGTCGTGTTCCCTTTCAAACCCCCCGACACCTAAGCCCCGGCCGCGGAGGCGGGACCTGCCGTGGGAGGAGAGATGAGCGTGGTGGTGAAGTGGAAAAGGTTCGAAATAATTTTTATTGTTGAGGGTAAAATCTCACTTGGAGCATTTGAGAGAGAAATGTATGCCTAGCTCCGCGAGCGAGTATAATGACATAGCTGCGCAGCAGGATCCAGACCGGATGCGACAAGAACTAGAAGCCGTCTTAAGTCAGCAGAAATGAATGCATGGAGACAAACATCAGGAAAAAATTCAAAGGGGTTTCAAGGCGCGATTGAGCAGCAAGTGTCTCGTTAAACGTCACGTCGAAAAGTTAAAGTTTTGTAAAATTATTCACTAGGGATTTTTATTTTTTAACTAATATAATTTTTAAATCTATTCAGTCATCTTTCGAGTTTTAACATAGTATATTGAGAATATAGTTAAGACATTGTGATGAGTGTTTGTTTGTGAGCGTTTGTTTAATGTTTGACGAGATATTAAAGTTTTAAAGAGTGAGAGCATAAAAATTGTGATTTTGGAGCGGTCGCCATTTTGGTAGTTTTCAAGATTTCTATTTGATGATTTGTTTTAAGTGTATAGGCTTATTTCTTTCTTCAATATCTTTATATTACAACGCAGGCCGCCGTAAGTAGCGAAGGGCTTGTCGCAGGGGGTGTTAGGGCACCAGCCGCAAATAAAAATGAATGAAACGAGGCTGTGTAGAGGCATGAATGTACTTGTTAGCGCTTTCTCCTCCTCGTGTTGCGGCCGAGGATCGTGCGAGGGAAAAACGAACTCTTCGGTTCGATAGGCTATTTCTCTAATTTTATAATCATTTTCCAATTTGCCGATGTGTTTTGGGGGTTAAATTGCCTCCTTTATGCCGCAAGTAAAATTTTATCTTTATGGAAAGTTAAATCTAGAGGTGAGATTTCGATTCTATAGTGATGCCTAGGCCTCGGATTCTAATGACTTTGTAATTGAAAGAAAATGATCTATAAAAAATACATGCATCACCTAAAATACCCAAAAATTCCCTAGTGCACAAAAAACTGTCCTTAACATAGCAGTTTTTTATATTCTGGGAAAAACTAAAACTCGTTTTGCATTAATCAAAGAAAAAAAAGAAACAAATAGAACTGCGAAATAAAATTTAAAATATAGATATTTAATTTTCACCATGAAAACGACAGCCTGGCCGCAAGGGTGTCATTTTAGGCGTGATACGGAACTACAAAACTAACTCCAATTTAAAGTGTTTTAAAACTTGAATGTAGATTTCTCTCTCATATTTTTCTCAAAATTGTTTCTATGCGAGTGTGAAATGTTTCACGACAGATATTAATAAACTGAGGACTGTGTTGCATATTTTGCGAGCACAACGATATCTTTTGAAGGATTCAGTATTTATTCATCATGCAAGCATTGACGACTATGTTGCGCCTTTTTTTAATTGAAATTTTCATCAGCTTGATCTAAACTGTTTCTTCTTTGTGTTCAGTGAAAATTGATATAGCGTGCGTTTCACCTTTTCAATGGCGAAATAAAATTTCTTTAATAATTTTATGCCATGTATTTAGTGCATAGGTATATGAAGCATACAGATCTTGTGTAACACTTTGGTCTAAGGCAAAAGCGACCAAAGCAACATACTTACAAAGTCTGCGGTTTCAAAATTTTGAATCTGAAGGTAGAAGGGTTCAAGGTGTTCTTTGCATTTGGAACATTTTTAATCGAAAGTTAGGGAATTTCAACGAAAAATATCTGGTCACTTTTCGGCACGGAGTTCATATATCGATGGAATTAAACCGGGGGAGGATAATTCAGGACTTGCTGTAAGTTAGAGCATTTTAACTCACGATAAATGTCCAATATTATTGAAAATGCCAAAATATACCAAATTTTGCTTTAAAAATTAGTAAAAAATTCAATAAAATGTCAAAAACTTTTTAAATGTCCTTTTCGTCAAAAGAAAAGACGAAAAATGCAAATAATGCATAATATCTGCAGTTCTAAAAAAATATTAGTTTTTTTATCGTGAAACACATTTTTATTTACATTGGCTACGGTTTAGACTTCAAAAGAAAAAGATGCAAAATCGAAGTCCTAGCCTATATGATTCCCATCCCAAATCACACATTAGTTGCGTGATAATCTGGGTACTCTGATTATATTTTTCCACGAAATGGGCTGCTTTTTCTGTACTTTTTTAGTTTTGGAATCAATATTTTTTACATGGTTCTCATGTGCACGCAGAATATTCAATGCGCGATCAAACTTACGAGAAATAGTATGTCTCTTTTACTTTTTCCTCACCATGTTTTTCTGCTGTACGCACATATGGACTTCTTCAGCGTGGTACCGCATATATTACGTATGTGTTTACCCCAAGTACTTTAACAACACTATTTGTACCGTCTCCGAGTACGTAAATGTAAGTTTTTCCGCCTGATCTCTTTTTCAAGAAATGCGTCACTGTATATTTCTTTGCATTTAATTTTAGACACCTATCCGCACACCATGAAATCCACTTGAGTCTCGGTCAGTTGCGGCCCGTCATTTCCCTTTAAAATTCGACAACCATTCGGGTGATGTATCATTCGCTGCTATTGTCGAGCGCAGAGAAATGTTAATAAACGTGGGTACGCGAACGTTTAACACCACGATCACCAAGGTGACCCTCCCCCCCATCTTTGTGCACCGAAATGCAAGACGTTTTACGCCAAAAAAACACTATGGGAGAGGGTAAGGAATAAGGAAAATCTGTAAAATAGATAATATCAGCACATGGAAAAACAAAGGGAGAGAAAATAATGGAGCAAGACATTTCCCGTCGCTTCCGAGTTCCTCGTCTTCCCCCTCTCGTTAAGGAAGACGTTGGTCCTCGCTTTCCCCACAACCCCTCTCGGAAAAATTGTACGTGCGCCGAGAGATAATGGGATCTCGGAATATTAGAGCGTTCTCCCTTCCTTAATTACTCGTTTTACGTGCTCGACTGTGCATTAAAAATATAAAATCAAAGCCGTTGAGAGGCGACGAGCCTCCCGGGGTGAAAACGATAGCGATGGAAATGGGAAGCAGATCTCTATGGCACCATGGTGTACAACACTCGACGCATGATGGACGGTCCAAACCGTCAAAAACTGTCGGCATGGAAAAAAACACTACCGATTGAAAAAGGCAAGGATCAGCCGAATTCATCGCGCTGCCCAAGACATTTGGGTGGCACAAATGTAAATTTAACTTTTAACTTTTTAACTAACATTAATTGCCATATGAATTGGCGAAGTGTTTTTTACTCTGATTCGTTGGTTTTATGGGAGACACATAAACAAAACTGGAAACTTTGAAATAAAATTGTATGACTACTGCTTATTATGTTTAGTAGAATTTATTATGTTTTATTGTTTCAAAATCTTGCCAATGAAACGCATGATGCAACACGAGGGCTGTTCAACAAAGAATGAAAGAGTGACATTTTATTCGCACATTTTATAGTGCACAAATTTAATTTTGCTATATTGATATCTTAATGTGCAATGTATACGTGGTACATGTTTTATTGATTTTAATCCAGTATTGTGTCAGCAGCAGCCCTTGCAAGTTGGCGTAATGTTCACTACGCAGGCGGCAACGACGACGGATGGAGGCAATACGCTGCATTGAAATTTTGCTTTCGCATGAACAAATCGTCAGTCGAAGCCTACCTATCCTATGCAATGAGTGCTACAGGAGGCTTAGGTATATGGAGAGCCAGTTCTTCCCGATAGCACAGCAGGAAGATGGTTTTGAATGTTTAAAGGGGGGAGGAAATCAATTTCAAAGGAAGGTGAACCCGAAGCTCCAATTTACAGCTCCTACGAAAGTAAACAATAACGCCTCTGCTGCCATTGTGAGAGAAGTCGAATAGCGTTCGAATAAGCGCAACATCAGAAATGTTGGAAATTTCATTGGATGCCACCCACGCGTTGGCAACATAAAAATTGCACCTGAGACGTTTGTTTTGCGCGGTAATTTCCGAGACGGCTCGTAGCCGAACATAAAAGGACGTTCGCGTGCAGGTTGGATACCTTGCGAAAATCAATGCGTGTTTCTCATCCTCTCTGTAGTCCAGACGTAACCCCATGTGACTTTATCCCATTCCCCAACGTGAAGAACACCTTCATGGAAAGCGAACAGTTGCCGTAGGTGAACTGAACATGTTTCAACTTGAAACGACTGCCGCTGACACTATACAGGAGTTAAGTAAATTAATGAAACTTGTACCACGTGGATGTTAAACCTTAAGCTAAAAATAAAATTTGCGCAGTAAAAAATTATGCGTATTAAATACTTATTATCAACTTGAAATTGAACATCCCTTGTATTTGATATGGCGGTTTAGATGGTTTATCCGTAATGGTGTAATACCTATATGTGACTTAAACGTTATACCTATAGTCGATATACGATATGAACGGCACTAGCGGTAAGGGTGATGGCTTCAATATTTCTCTATATACCTGATAGTCGGTTTTGCTCGATTGCTTCGATTATTATCCCCAATTCGATATTTCTTGTTTATTCACAGAAGATCATGTAAGATAAATATCGCAGAACCCTGAGTGTTTGAAAATAAAGGGGCACTAACAGTTTATAGATGTAATGAAATATTAGAGAAGCGAGATTGAAAATTTCTGTCTGAGTAATATCCAAGAATTAAAATCGGAAGAAGCCAAAGACACGTGTGACCTAACACATGGAAAGCCTCTTAAGAGGAAAGGCTTCCGCTGCAGTCATACGCTATAATTTTTACGCTAGTAATCACAGCGCATTCCTAACGTTGTAACAATATTTACAATTATACGAGTGTAATTTATTTTTATTGCTTTCTAAAACATGCTTATAAACTACAAGTAAAAAAGATAAGAATGTTCAGTGGTAGATTTCATCAACCTATCGTCGAATTCTTAGATATTTTCAATAAATCAACGGCAATATTCAACAAGCTAGTGGAATAGTACCAAATTGTTTTATATGGAATTATTCCACAAAGTTAAGCCTGAAAGCTCTGCAAAACGTTCTATGGACTACTGGAAATGCATAACAAGGTCAACTAACTCATTGAAATTGTGTTCTTGATTCGTTTTCGTCAGATAAACTAATACATAACAACCAGGGGTTAGTACACAGGGAAAGAATGGAGGGTACCGTTGCCTCGGTACCAGTACCTAGGATAAAAATTCTAGGTACCGGTACCAAGGTAAAACCTTGCTATAGACCTTGATAAAGACTTATTTACTTCTCAGCATCTAGGTATCGTGTCAATCCTTGATATTTATAGTCATTACAAATTTCTTCAGTATTTGGCCCTCACAATGCAATTCAAACGTCAGAGCGACTCAAGAAGAAAATGGGAGGGGAAGCACTATGTAACGTGTTTAGAGAATGGCCAATAAGAAATTAGTGGGCGGAGCGTAACCTTGGAAAACTTCAGTTGCCCTTAAACCTCGGTCGTGACCACTCCATGCTTCTGAGGGCAGTGCTTGCTAAAAGTACGAATAGCGGGTAATAATTTTGGGTGGGTCATGAGGGTGCATTCTTTGACCGCAGACCCTAGCGCCACGACCCGGACGGTGACGGGATTTCATTCCTTTCACTCTCTCCTACTCTCTCTCCCTCTCTGTGGATCGTGTAATTAGCAAGTCGACATGGAGCCCCCTCCTCTTCAGGGTCCTCCCCACCACGGGGAGAAGCTGGGACTCCCTCGAAAGCACGCGGAGCTCAATCGCGAAGACATTTGAACTATTAATATCGAGCGAGAAAATTTAGCTACCTTAAAGGTATCAGTAGCAAGGGGACGGATTCGAGGTGGCGGTACTGGCAACATACTGCTGGCATCCTGGGTGTTTCACGGCGCCCAGGTACAGGAATCATATGATGGTAAAAGCCAATGTATTTTTTATCACAAAGGTGACGCAAATTGTTAATTTTCCGATGTCTTTGTGAGAACGACGTCAAAGCCTTCTACTAACTCCTCTCTTTTCGTCTCCTCTCTCTTTCTCTTTCTTTCTCGATCCTCGTGGGATAGACCCTGCGCCCCTCACGAGTACAGGTGCTCCGACGGAAACTGCATCCCCGCCTTGTGGCGCTGCGACAAGAAGGCGGACTGCTTCGACGAGTCGGACGAAACCGATTGCGCCGACGATTCCGGTGAGTGCTCCTTCCGCGCGCACCCCTTTACCCATCTCCCCCGTTTATCTATTTCACTCATAAGTCCCTACTCTCAAGGTACTAGTCATTTCCGAGTTACCCTATGCCTTTTGTTCTGTTTGTGTAAGATTAATTATAAATTTTAATTTACCAGTTAAAATAGTTTGTTTCGTGGGCACATTAGACTAATGATCCCTAAGCCCCCAAGCCCCACGCAAGACAAGAAACCGACAACCTTCACTACAATTAACCATTCTTCAACTCGACATATTTTCTGCCTCCTTTCATTCCGTTGAAAGCATAATTTTTCCTCTCTCTTACCTCCCTTACCCACCATCCTCCCCTCCATCACAGCTTTTAACAATTCATTGCCATTAAATATGACCTGCGTCCACTTATCCTCCCTTCTTTGAATTTCTACCAACAGCCTTCTTTACTCACCTACCACGCCTATAACGTCTTCCTTTGTTTTCCTTTCTGTGCATTGCCCATATTCCATCCTCCACTCCCACATCTCAGAAGCCTCCAATCTACGCCAATCCCCTTACCGTACAATATTACGCTCTATTTCAAATTTACATTAACCTTTTCTTTACATCTTTACCCAATTTCCTTGTCAGCAACTCCCTCTTCTTTACTAAATCTTCTTTACTAAATCTTTTCTACTTGACGTAATTTCTTCCCATGTCCTTACCATTTTGCCCGCCTTCGTAAGAAGCACTTCTTTAATAGTTGGACTGTCCTTCCTGCTCTACTTTATGCCCCCAATCTTGAAATTTACCTTAGCCTTACTATTTCTTGATGATCTCTCTTCCTCCCTTTTCTTTTCAATTATCCTCATGTCATAACCATCACACTCGTTCTACAGAGCACTTACTTGAAAAAAAGGTCCTCCGCGCCGTGAATTTAGGCAACTCGCATGACAGGGATGTCTGCCGTGTTGCATAAATTCCAGTAAGGTCTTCGGACGCCTTTAATCAGTCACGTCGCAGATAAACTGTACAAAATGTCAGCATAAACCCTTCAAACTGGCGGCCCACCATGATTTTCAGTGTAGCCTGTTTCAACGACTGTTTAGCTTCCATAATGCATCTCCACCCCCTTCCTCACTTTGATGATCACAGAGGTTAGGTCACCCATCTAAAACCACAATAAACACTGTATAACCACAAACTACAATAAATTCGTGGTTTGTCACCATTCATTACAACATGCCAATCCTTTCCACTCCCAATCTGCCTTATTGAGAATTATCCCCTCTATTGCAGTCTCCAAAAATCCATTGCCAATCTACACGCCCTGCATCCGTTTTTCATGTCTTCTTTGGATTTCAACCGCCAACTTTCTCTCTTCCCAGACCGTAATTGTTTTTTTTCCTTTCTGTTCAGTTCACGTTTTCCAACCTCCTCTCAGAAACCGCTAATCTACGCTTATTCTCTTTCCCCGAAGGCCAAGTTTCCGCTCCGCACAATACAATGCTCTGTATCAAATTGTACACCAATCTTTTTAAACGCCTTTACCCGATATCCTTGTCATCAACACCATCCCTCTTTTTAAAAGGTTCTCTAAATAACACAATTCTTCTTCTGATTTCCTTTCCATTGTGTCCGCCCTTAATCTAAAACACTTCCTCGACCCTCAATTGTTTGTCCTATCTGCTCTAGTTTATGCCCCCCGGTTTTAATATTTATCTTCGCCTTCCTATTCCGTGATGATCTCATTACCTTCCTTTTCATTTCATTTACCTTAATGTCAAATCTACCACATTGTTTCAGCAATGCCCAGGTTTTTATTTTTTTATTTTTTATTTCTTAGCCCAGCCCAACATTCTACCCTCCATCACATTCTTCAAACAATCCATCGCCACTCAGAAAGCCCTGCATCCACTTTACCTGCCTTCTTCGTATTTCTCCCAATAGCCTTTTCTCCGCCCCTAACATTACCAGAACTTCTTCGTTCGTTTTCCTTTCCGACCATTTCACCTTCTCCATCCTTCTCCGCACCCACATCACAAATCCTCCTACCTACGCTTTTCATCTTGCCTCAACGACCATGTTTCCGAGACATACAAAACCACGCTCTATATCAATGTCTTCGCCAGTTCTTTCTTTCGATCCTCGCCTAAGGTCCTAATAATCAATTCTCTCCTCCTTCTAATTTGGAATTAATTATTTCACTCATAATGGTACCTTATCTGGCATTAAAAGACGGGAGTGAAAATGTTTTTTTTTTAATTGACGATCGAAAATATGGGTGTGCATTGGAGACTCCTTGCATGTACGTCTTCCCCTTTTTCATCCTCCCAGGTGGCTATTCGCCCCACCACCACTCCGGAGGCGCGGGACGGGCGGCCACGCCGTGCGCGGACACGGACTTCGCCTGCGCCTCGCCGCACTCCGTCCCCCGATGCGTCAAGAGGGAGTTCCGCTGCGACGGGGACAGCGACTGTGGGGACGGCAGTGACGAGGAGGACTGCCGCGGGGGCGGCAAGACTGGCTACAGGGGGAGGGGCGGGGGAGGCACCAAGGCCCACGGGGGGGCCGCCGGCGAGGGCCACGAGGTGGAGGGGACCGAGGAGGGCCTCCACGGGCAGGGGAGGAGCGCGTCGACCGCCAAATCCACCCCGCCGAGCGCCGACCCCCACGTCACTTGCCCCCCGAGGGAGCTCAGGTATTCTGCGACCCCCATTTGCCGGTCGGTCCGTGCTTCCGGGTGAACAATGCGCTGGGAAAGCTTCCCGACCTTCAATTTCTGCGTGTGATTTAACGAACTTGCCCTTCAAGCTTATCCTTAGGTGACCATCGGTATTGTTTTGAATAGCTATATTAAGGGATGGAGACAATGTGATATCCAAGTTGAAAGGGCCGCCTTTTGTCTTCAAAAATAGGGAATCCTCTGTTGTCATTGCTTTCAGCAAGAATAATAGACTCTAAATAAGGGTGCATAATATCATTATCACTATCACATAATATCAATATCACATTAAAATATCCACGCATGCGTTACAAATGTTTTACGCGTTTTATACAACATCCATCAACTATCTGCTGATTTAAAAATTAATAGATATTTTGATATTTTCCTAATTACAAGTTCTCAAGAAGACACGGTTTATTTATCAACTATGTTATTGATATTTTCTGGTGCATAAAATTATGAGTATGATCTTCACAGTTTGTTTATGGCCATTGGGTGATCTATGAATAGAAATCTCACATTGAATGGTATTCCAGTCAAATTGATACAGAGATATGAATTAGCTCTTATGGTTTCTCATATTGCCGTAACTGGCCACATGGCACTATATCTCTTATATCTCTCATTTACGTTAGATAAACATTCCATTAAATCATGATATTTAGCAGTCTCGAAAATTATGGTCGAGCTTCAAATAAATATATTTTAAAAAGTACCACTTTCATTAGTGCGTACCTACTATAAGTATAACAGATTCCATCTGTGGATACGCATGCTTGTTCCATTATTTTCATTGAAATTTTGTAAGGAAATTTTTAGAAAAAGTCATAAGTGTTTTCTATAAAACATAGCCCTAGCTTCATCTCATTTTGTCTAACGTGATCCCCTTTTTTTAATGTTAGCCTATTTTATTTTAAATTCAGTCATAAATTCAACGTAAAACAGTTCAGAAACGTCTATGAAAGTGGGGCTAGTAATAAGCGTTGTGATAGATTTAGTGCAATTTTAAATCTCTGCTTGAAAAAAAATTGGGGCTAATTGAGGAACCGCACAATGCAACTGAGAGTGGAATTGCTTAGGGCAATACGCCTCCTCGAACGAAACACTGAGGTGGGGGGGTGGTGAGAATGGAGTTTGGAGCGATGACCCGGAACACGGCCCTTACCGTTTGTCCCAATCGCACCCCCGCAGGTGTCCAGGGACGTCGGGCAGTTGCGTCCCAGAGCGCTGGGTGTGCGACGGCGAGAAGGACTGTGCCGGAGGCGAGGATGAGTCGGTGGACGAGTGCGGGAAGCCGGAGGAGGGAGAGGAGGGCGAGTCCAGGCAGAGGACCCGGCCCCCACCGAGGGCCTGCGGGCTCCACGAATACATGTGCACCACCGGAGGAAGGGGCGGAGCCGGAGGTGTCTGCATACTGGTGGGTGGGAGAGGAACTTACAAAAAATTACAGTTACATTCGGTTTGAACCCTTAGGACCCGCAGCCAGAAAGGTCATGTCCCCCCACAATGTCTGGATCCCGTGGAGGACTGGACGTTTTCATGGTGTTCTTGATTTTTTTAAAAATACAGTTGTCTCTATTATCCGAGTCCCGATTTACCTATGTTCTTTATTATTCAAGGTACAAATTCAATTTTTTTTACACATGTACCCACGCAGCATATAAATTATTTCTGTTTTAGTTGCCGGTTCAAACCAGTCAAGTGAATGTCTGAATTTGAGCATCGGCAGTGGGAATTGAAACTTGAAAAAAGACAAATATTTTGTTAAAATGAAGAAAATAGAAGCTTTCTTTACAGCAGTACTATTTTCGAATTTATTCATAAAAAATATAAATTCATTTCGTGCACTGGCAAGGTATGGAAATATCTTCTTTGTTCATAGTTAATGGTCGCACATAACCCTTGAATATCACTTTCATCGGTATGGTTAATTGTAATATTTTTGCCGGTCATTGATTTTTTTTAAATATTAAAGATTAATATTTGGTGCACAGAGTAATCAACTGACCAGTGAACATATCGAAATATATATTTTTACTGCCAAAATCGTTATTGTTAAATCCTTATTTTTTATAGTTCCCCATGTTCATCCCAGAAATGGCTTAACTGTAATGTAAAACTCCTTCCTGTGTATCATTAATGCAAAACAATTGTTCTCGATTCAGAAATCCTGGCTCTGTGATGGTGTGCGGGACTGTGATGGTGGAGAGGATGAAGCACCCACTGCATGTCTACTGGCAACCTGTCCTTCTCACCAGTTTACTTGCTCTGGCAATTATCTCCACGATGCAAATGAAACCAGCAACTCATTGACTGCTGGTAAAACTTTGACAAAAAAAGTTCCCAAGCTGAAAAGAGGATTATTATGTCTCCCACGCAGAAGGGTGTGTGATGGCCAGAAGGACTGTCCATCAGGAGAAGGTATTTCTTCATAATCTTGAGCGAGTTCTAATAAATTGACATAAAAAAATGTCTACATAAGATATCAATTGTGTGTAGCACATCTGACCAAATTTAAGCTGTCGATTACCGAGTTATACCATTAAAAATTCATCTTGTGGTTTAAATTTGCTCTTGAAAAATAATTCACAGTTACGGTAAAGTTACTGATTGATCACTCTTTATTGCCACTTCATTCAACTGAAAATTCTATAAACTTCATAGTAAAAATAACATATTTCCCTAAGAATAAGTTAATTCCAAAAATAATGACTGGAAAACTGGAAGTGAAGAAATGATAAACTAATAAATTTATGAATTGAGCCACCCACAAAACTTACATCCATTCAGCCAAGAAATGGGTATGATGCATTTTCAAGGTCGAATCCTAAGGAATAGGCAAGGTTGCATTTCTGGACCATGAAGTACACTCCAGAGATTTTTTCATGGTGATTTTCTATTTCATTCACAAAGTCGTTGTAGATACTGTAAAGAAAGAAGACAAATGATGTACACTTTCAGCATTGATATCACTTTCATGGTCATTAGTGATGGTAAAAAAATATTTTATTTTTTTTGGAGAAAATAGTGAACTCCCTTTCATATATATGAGAAAAAAATTGGCGTCATCCCATACAAAGTTTTTGCTTATACTGACAGTATCGCACAGAAATGAAAACCCATGTGTCTGGAGTGTCAACTTAAACCTGGGATAAACTTTCATTTGCACAGATATTTTTATTTGCACAACCAAGTTTTCATTGCTGATGACTTCACATAGTGTAAAATGCAAGGTCATATCAATAAGTTTTATATATTTACTTACAGAGTTGTTTCCTTTCATTAATTATAGCTTAATGGGGTGCAATTTCACATTATCTTAAATACACTGAATCTGTATTAAATTTATTATGTATTCTAATTTGAAACTTACTATGCTGATGTAAAACAAACCTTTCTTATAGATGAAATGAGATGTCCAGTGAAAAAGGATTGTAAAAAGGGGACCCGATGCACACAGTTATGTGTAACTAATGCAGATGGAAATGATGGGTGTGCATGCAATCTGGGATATAAGTTGGCACAGGATGGATACAAGTAAGTTGACTTTGAGTTGATAAATTTCAATAATTTTGTGAAGTGAGTTTCTTTCATAAAAGCTGAATAAATTACTATAAATGCTGCAATGGTACCTATACACAGATTCATTCCTTAAAAGAGTATCCTTTTCCGTTCCATGCATTAGTCCCAATTGGTGGAATCAATTCTTTGGAAGTAAAAAAATGTTTTTTTTATGGTGCATTCATGGTACAATAAATTCACTATGCAATATACTCTGTTTAGAATAACATGATTAACATTATGAATGAGAACTCTCCACTGTTGGTATCCTTTCAATTTTCCCTCCATTACAGGAGAAAAAACATTGATTGAGTTTTTTGGGTTAAATGCTTTTTTTAAGGCTTGGAGTGGTTATGGACAAGGATTTTAGTATCATAAAGTAAGAGAGAATTATAATTGTGTGCATGTGATCATATTTATTACAATTTGTTACTTTCTACAGTTGCTTAGATATCGATGAATGCTCTCCACCCCTGGAGGAAGATGAGGACGTTTTGGGAGAATGGTTTGGGTTAGCTTGTAGCCAAGTATGCCAAAATTCCCAAGGATCCTTTTCGTGTTCGTGTGCAGAGGGGTATGTCCTACGTCCAGATGGAAAGTCTTGCAAGGCTCTTGGGCCTCCACCAATGTTAATATTTGCCAACCGAATCGACATCCGGCAGGTGAGACAATCAACTACAAAAGAGAAAATAGAGTTTAAAATAAGTAATGCTTACTGCATCCCTTGCATATTATTGGTTAGTTATTTTAAATAAACAATCATACTTGTGGGTACATATCTTTTGATGAATTACCTTAAAGAATTTCAGATATAAATATTATGATATAATTCTAACCCCTTTGCAACATCTAAGGTCAATTAATTAATTATTTCCATGAATAAAAGAAACTGTTTGAAGCAGTATTTTATGGAATATACTTATTTTGTAAATGAAGAAGAGCTTTTAATTTTCCCAGCTGGTGTTTTATTAGAAAGAACAGAAAAACAAAGCTTTATTCAATTTCTCTTTCAATCATTAAATGGTTTCATCTAGTATACTGATGGGAAAACATTTTTATTTGAATTCTTTCTTTGAATTCTAATAAAAACAGCTTTTTTACTGATTTAGATCTATTAACATTATATCAATTCAACTGACTTGGATATTATTCAAGTTATGAATTCCTATTGTTATTCTCATAGAAGAATGGAAAAACATTTTTTTAAACCCTTCATCTTATTAGAGTAAATATTCTTTTCCTAATGCATAGCATTGAATGAAGTTTTTATACTTTCTTTTTTCACATTTTCCATGAATCAGGAATGTTATTAAAAGTGTCGCTCATATTTTCTAAAACCTCCAATCAATAACTTTGAGATGCTTATATATTAATAAATAAATTCCTAATGACCTTATGACTCGAAGTTGATACATTTTCATTGATGCATTTTCTCCAAAACATGTGTTTATGGGGAGTGTAAAAGTGATATAGATTATATATGTTCTTTGATTAAGAAAAGTGAGATTTTTTTCCATCTTTTATTTAAAAGGTGAGCTTGAATAACATAAAATATACAGCAATCCTCAAAGGACTACAAAATGCCATTGCTCTGGATTACCACTATGAGCAAGGCCTACTTTATTGGTCAGATGTCTCCCTGGATGTAATCAAAAGAGCTAACATCAACGGAACTGGAGCAATAGGTAATATATAAAATAAAAATAATTTTAAATAAGAGAGCTTATGCTTCTTTATTGTGAATGTGATAATCAGGGCCAGGAAAAACTTGCCTGGCATCAAGCCAGCTTTTATTGGAGCATTTTGGATATTAATGCTGGTCTCCTTAATTAAAGCAAATTCCCTTTACAATATTCTTGGTGAAGAAAATCTTGATTTACTAAATGATTGAATACTGAAATACTGGAGTTGTAATTTAAGCTCACCTAAGGATTGTACACATTTTTAGAAATTTTTTATCTTATGGGATTTGAGTGCTCTCAATTCAATTTTGTTTTATCATCCTAGTAAACAATTATGTATGTATTGCAATGACTCATAACGTATGTAATTTACAAACTAAGGTTAACAATATATGCATTAATGTAATGTCATGAAATTGAACTCACTACATTAATGATTTGCACTATCATCACTCAGATCAAGCAAAGTCCTGTTGTAAATCATGATGCATTTTGTGAAACTTTACCCACTAAGGGAGTTAAATGTGAGTGATTTAGAGGGACACTCATGTCACTTGAACTTTCGCTTGCTTTCAATGGAGCAGTCTGCTGCAGTCTTACCAAAAATAGAAATGCATGGATGCTTATAACATGGCTCTAACCATCAAAACTTACCAAATAACTTCCCCCTAATCTTTCCATAAAAATTCCACAGCAGGAGAGGATTCAATCAGCTGACTGCTGATCAGGAAAAGTGCTAATGCCGTAGTTCATTCAAAGTGAAACCTTGTATCTGGCCTACTAAAAATGTTAATTATCATTGATACACATTACAATATTTATACCAGTTTAATGCTTTCATTTGTCTGAAAAATTATTTAGGTGCAAGATTTTTTTTCATTTTACATGCACAAATTTAAAGGTATAAAAAAATTATTATAAGTCACTTGAGATGTGTAATTGGATAATTAGAGACATTTGCTTGTTTTTTTTGTCGCTTTACCGAAACTATGTACACATATGGTTAAATGAGCATTGTAGATGATTTTGAATTGTCATTATAACAAATATCAAATTTGAATTTTCATTAAGTGAATTGTCAATAATCAAGATTTGCTAGTACTTTGTATTTGTTTAAGTCTGATTCTCATTGTAAT
>LYUA01000258.1:259247-270188 GCA_002093875.1 Calopteryx splendens | reverse complement strand
AAAGACAGAGGCCGGTCTTTATTTGGCAACTTCCGGTATAACAAATGAATGCATTAAAGCGTCACAAATGGGAGATTACAAACATACATGGATATTACAACATTTTTATTTCCCTGATTTTTTTATTTCATTAACTAAAGTCTTAGATAGTTCTAGATGAGCTCTACTCTCACTTAACTAATTTTTTGGTCGATTAATGTGGTTAATACACATGTGTACATTATTTCCATACTTGTAAATGTGGAAATTGCAGTGTGCTGTTTTTCAAAGCTTTGAGGATGAAAGATTTTTAGATGATGAAGTCTAATATGGTTGTCCATCATGTGTTAAAATTATGCAACCAAATGTACCAGGGAAATTCCTCAAATTTCTTTGTCCTTGTCATCCTATAGTTGTACTGGACTGATGCGGGACGGAACAGCATTGAAGTTGCAGAGCTTGATGGGCGTAATAGGAAGATTCTCGTGTGGTCCGGTTTGGAAAGCCCTCAGTCAATCACCCTGTTCTACGATGAAGGGCTCATGTTTTGGGCCGACTGGGGTGAAAATCCAAGGATAGAGCAAGCTGACATGGATGGGAGGAATCGGTGTGTTTAAATCTTTGAGTGTGTTTGTGTTCTTTGTGATGCAGGATAGCATTATGAAATCCAGTACAGCAGGTGTACAAGATCTTTCATGGTCAAATAACTATAAATCCCACCCGTAAAGTTGTGATGCTTGTATTTGTATTTCAATTGTGTTAGTAGCCATTGGATTAATACTTTTTATACTTCCACAAGCTCAGGGCATGAGGGGTTGACAAAAACAAGATAGGGCAATGGCATAGTGAATGAGGTAGAAGGGGGGCTCGAGGGTCTAAGTTGGGCACTGATTTTTTTTTTAAGCTTTCTCATAGATATTCAGTTTATTAAGTAATGTCTCATATTAGACTCTTACTCTTTCCTGATGAATCAGACTTTCTTTTAAATTATTTTGAAGGTGAAGTAAATTAATATTCAAATAATCAGTTGAAACAATATGTGCAGTCATTACAATCAGTACTAATACAGAGCTTTAGAAAACTTACTGTAGTGCAACTGAAAGTTTGGAAGTTGTACAAGTAAAATATTTGATTGCACAGGAAAACTTTTTCAGTGGATTAAATGCGATTTATCACCAGCATTGAAGAGGAAGTAGAGGAGGGAATGGGAGAGAAAGGGATAAGAGGGAATGCTTCTTTCTTGGACTAATGAATAAACTAATCAACCGATAAATGACACCCTTTTGAGCATGATATTTTATGCATTCGTTTGGCCTCAGTTACTGTCTTACCCTTTTCCTAACCATTCACCATTGCACTGTCACCAAAAATCTCAATGTTTTGTCAACGACTTTCTGCAGGTTTGAGCTATCTTGCATTCAGAAATCAGATAACATAGCATATTTCACTGTCGGCTGGATCTTCTATTGACTTAAGCAATGCAAAAAATCGAAACAGATATGACAAGTGCCTCAACAACAGTGGATATTATGTCAAAAATTAGTTTAAGATATACTCTTTAATGTAAAAATAAATTCAAACAAAAATAGCATGTGTGAAGCTTTTTTAAACAAGAACTGTACATACTTTTTGTGTGTGTCCCGTATTATCTATGAGGTCGTTTGTATTTCTACATCTGTAAGGCTTGCCTGAGAATACTTATTATCATTTTTGAAAATGTGAGACTTACCTTGGTAAGGTTGTTGTTAGAAAAGCTAAAACGGCTATGAATATGTATAACATCAGTTGCTAATGGAAATTATATTCTATGGAAAACAGGTTAAGATGAGAATGGGGCATTAAAATTCTGTTGGTATAAAAAACAATTAGTTAAATTTTTTATTAAAAAAATGTGTTACTTAACATACTTGAAAATATTATTGATAGGTGCCTTAAAATATTCCTCTTTCCCATGCTAACACTTTATTTGTGTAATATACCTATTTCCATTTAATTCCTTTTTAGATTAACACTGATTTCTGAAGGTCTTGGTATTCCAAGCAGTCTCACAGTTGATCGCTCGTCAAGGAGGCTTTATTGGAATGATCGACATGAAAAGACAATAGAGAGCTGTGAGCTGGCAGTCATGGGATCACCGAGTAGGGCCTGTAAGAGAAACATCATCATCAAAGAAGAAGACCCGCATCCTTTTGGAATGATAGTCGTCGGAAACTATGTTTACTGGATGGACAAGGAAAACAAGGAAATCCATCGAGCCAATAAGCATAGTGGAGAAAATCACCAAATTATTGTTGACTCATTGGAGGAGTTTTTGAAAGATCATACTTCTCCAGTAAGGACTTTATTCTAATTCACATTAAGATATATTGTAAAATTGTAGTAGTGGCCTCTAGGGCAATCTTAGTTATCTATAACTCATATTGGATTAAAGAAATTTGTCTAGACCATTGGCTTTTGGTGTCATAGATCCAATATTGTCTGTCTTTTAATTTTTATTTAATGCTATTACGGCTAATATTAATATATTTGACAGAATTAAAGACATGGTGTCCAGTCTTTGTCCAAACAAAAAGCCTACAAAAATAAAGATATTGAAGGAAATACTAAGGGTTGTAACAAAGACAATAAGAAAAAGTTTATTAATTGAATTAATTCACAAAATAATGGCACAGATTAATGAAAGAATAACTGTGGCCATTCTGATCTTTTAAATTACTTAAGTATTGTGTTACTGATAAATGATGAGGGAGTATGATTAAATTATTTTATTCTCAATGGATATAAGGAATAAGAATTTAATATGTTACATGACTAAATTAAATAATATTACTATCAATTTCAGCCTCCATACCCAGAAAATATGTGTGAAGGACACAACGGTGGTTGTTCACATCTTTGCCTACGTAGTCCCAAAGGCTACTCCTGTGCCTGCCCCACTGGAACATTGCTGTCTGAGGAAAATCATCACACCTGCTCAGTTCCTCCATCATCATTCCTGCTATTTGCTACAAGACGGACATTGGCGAGGATTTCATTGGACACACCAGAGCTGTGGGACGTCACTTTGCCAATACCAGGAATACGTAATGCCATCGCTGTGGACTTCCATTGGAGACACCAGCGAATATACTACACAGACGTCCACCTTGATATTATCAGGTATGTAATTGTAATTTGTTTTCAATTAAAATTTAAAATTAATCAGGTGAACCTTCATCAAAGCTCAAAATATTACTCATCCAAAGATTTTTTCATTTATCCTATAATACTACCATATTTTATCAAAAACAGTAATAAATGTATACAGTACTAAAATTACATAAAATAATCATGTTAATTAATTATGGAATAAGTATCATCCCACATTTTTACTCAAGGATACTTCTACTCTTTACATACATTACTCTGAGGGAAAATGAAGAGAAGGCAGTCAATAAAATTGTTAGGTACTTTTATCAACTCCATTAGAATGATTTCATAAAACCATGTTCTGCATAATGCTGAACACTGGAATGCTCAAAATCTTCACCTGATGCAAGTTCATAACTTGGAGTGAAGTTTCTGAAGTTTCAGCCTTATCACAAGTTAGAAAATATACGAGAAAGTGATGAGCATAATTTAAATCTACTCGGCCTGTTACACATGTTCCTTATCTTCATCTTCCTATGTAATCAGTGTAATGGGGGTGATCATGTTATCATTTTGGAGATGATTTTGACTGAAGCAAAACTGGAACAACTCTGTGAAATGATGAATTAATTTTTCACTCAAAATAGCATAAAAATTGGTATTTGTTTTCCTAAAACATACACCAGACTCAGATATATTCTAGTGGTGAGCTGTACATAACTTACCTAGTCGGATGCATGCATTTATTAAATATAGGTACAGTGAAACGTGTATTAAGAAACCACTGACAGTTCTGCTGAATGATCATTAAGAGGGGTGGTTCAATAGGATGGCTGATACCTGGAAAGATTGTTTCTAGAAATATGATTTCAAATGAGGAGGCATATGCTTTGAAAAAATGGGAAAACTACTACACTCGTGATTTAATTAAAAGAGAAAAAATTGAGGTTATTTAATAAATATGTATTTATTACAGAAAAATGTTTTATGCAGAGTAACTTAATGTAGGTAAAATTAAAATTGCTCACACTACATAAATAGGTATGTCATGTGGAAATAAAATATAAAATATGGAATTTAGATACATAAATACACGATATAATCGAAAATATGGTATTCATGAAAATTACTTTATGTTTTGCACATTAATTAAAACTTTCTCAAATAACTTTCCATCTTTCTTTGTCATATAATTTTTTGTCAGTCTCTCTTTGTAGTGAGAAAAAGGTTTCGTAAAGAGGTCAGCTTAAGGCCTCTGCACTTTTTCAGTGTTTTTTTCTTTTCAAAAGCATATTTTAGTTCTGTAAAAAGTTTGTCCAAATACATTTTGAGACAATTGGTACTTTTCACTGCATAATGACACCTCTCTTTCATTGAAAATAATCAACAGCATGAAATAATCCATGATTTCCTTCCATCCCACTTGGACAATCCTACTTAGCAAAATTTCTTCTTTCCATCTCCTGTTTAAGGTTTTCTAACATCCCTGTCCTCTGCATCATCCATACATTCCTAGTCCCAATTCTGACAGTTGCATTCCTCCTCCGAGTCTTCTTTTCTGCTCTCTGTAAATTCAGCTGTGCAAGGATTACTTAACTGATAAATATCTTTTCCTCTTATCTGAATAACTGCCCTAATTAAATTATTATTCCCTACAGGAGTGTCGATATGGAAAACATGTCCAAAACAAGTGTCCTTGTTTCAACCAACCTGACCACACCAGATGGCTTAGCTGTGGATTGGATTGCTGACAACATATACTGGACTGATACTGGAAGGAAAGTTCTGGAAGTTGCTCGTTTGGATGGAACATGTCGAAAAGTTGTCGTGGAGCAAGGGCTGGATGAGCCAAGATCAATCGCACTCTATCCAAAAAGAGGGTGAGTACAGCATGACCATGTATGCCAGACTCAGTCTAACACCATTGAGTAACCATTGAGAAGAATTTGAGTAGAGATTGATGCTATGTCTCAGAATAAGGTGTTTACTTAGCATTAATTGTCTCTCAGATACATTCCATTCACCCATTCTAAGATATAGACTGCAAATTTCTTCAGGCATCTCAGAGGCATATTTGAGAAATGTTTCAGGTTGGGGTTGTATTGAAGGGTTTTCCAGACAACAAGAGATAATTTTTCTCTTTTTTGACGTCCAGTCCATTGCTCCTGCAGTGCACTCTTGTCAATTACAACACTTCCTGTGAACATTATTATTCCCCTGTAAATGTGAAATATGTAGCTGAACACAGGGTCCAAGAAGAGAGAATTAAGAGTTGGTTCCATTTAATTCTTGAGACTTTAATATGACCTCCAAGAGGCCCTGATACAAGCATAATAACATTCATTCAAGTAGTCTAAATTGTCCACTCAAAAGAAGTTGCACAGTTGTTGCAGTTAAGTCATTAGGAATTTGTTCAATAATGGATATGGTAAACAATGATGAATTTGTCTTTGTTGATAACATGGATCATCAAATTCAAATGATGTAGTGATTCATCAATCTGACTGATGAGTGAAGTAAAGTTTCCTGTATGGTAGGCAATGAATGTGACTTATTAAAAGTGATAAAAGTGTGTATAAGGTGTATGAAAAGTGAATACTCATGATGAGTATAGAATCATGACAAAACTCTGTCAAAATTCAATCTCATCAACTAAATTTAATTTGCACCAAGGTAAGCAAGGTAGCAGGTATCTTAACTCGTGCATTTGGATATTAGTTTTTCCTAACTGCCTGACTCCATCTGCAGCTACCTCTATTGGACAGAGTGGGGAGAAAAGCCCAAGATAGAAAGAGCATACTTAGATGGATCAGCTCGTCGGCTTGTTGTCTCCAATGATCTTGGCTTCCCGAATGGCTTGGCGTTGGATTACACTGCAAAACGCCTCTTTTGGGCTGATGCACTAAGGGACCGTATCGAAACTGCAGATCTTCGTGGCCAGAACCGTAAGAAACTTGTTCCGGCAGCTACTCACCCATTTGGGCTTACCCAGGTAATTTTGTTGCTCCGTCAGCATTTTATTATTGAAACATTTTGTGGTGAGTTGAATTGATGTCATAGCTTTTGAATAAACTCAGAATTAATTTAATTAACAATTTTTAAATTATGGACTCTTTTTGGTCATCTTCTAGCCTTAATTGACACCCACATTGTGCAATTGATTGCAGCTGTCATGTGGACATTAGTTTGCATAAAGTTGTGTCACTACCATCACCACTATGGCACTGTTAAATGTTTAATATTGTTTTAGTTTAATTTAGTTTTCATGCTGGCAATGACCATCTAACAATATGCCCCAAAAAAATATTATTATTCTTGTCATGTTGCTATACTTCTCAAGTTGCCTTGCAAAAATATTTCAATACTTGAACATTTATTGTCAATACTAAAATATTTACAAATATATATGTAATCCAATATCAATTGACACTGCAAAAGTATTGGAGTACTCAGTTGTGAATATTTTTTCCTGAAAATAAATACTAAAGTATTAACATGTCATTTTTTTAAGAGCATGTCCTTTCTATTTTGGAAGTATGTTATGTAATGGGAACAGCTTTTTCTTTTGACTTTTTGCAACTTAAGACTGAACTTAAAGATATTCTGCAGAAAAATTTACTTTGCACCTAAATGCATTGCCCCTTTGAATTGTTTCTTCAATCCCTGGTCAGTTTCTCAAAAGACATTTTGAAATTAATTTTTCTCATATGTACTTTAATGCAAATATTTTATTTTTTTCACAAATTATTTTCTCTTCTCTTGATAGTATGGCCCTCATATCTACTGGACCGACTGGTATCGGAAATCTGTTGAACGTGCTGATAAAATGACGGGAGAAAATCGAGTTGCAATACGGATGGATCTTGATGGAGTGATGGAAATAAGGGCCGTTGCAGCAAATCGTCAAACAGGATGGAACCCTTGTGCACAAGAGAACGGTGGATGCTCCCATTTGTGTTTCTTCCGGGGGAAGGATTACATATGCTCTTGCCCTGATGAGCTGGGCCCTGAAGAAATTTGTTCAGAAGGTACCTCCTTGAAGTGCATAAATAGTGGATTATAAGTTACGCCATAGAGTAGGGTTTCCCAACCAAGGGTGTTCGAATCCCTTGGGGGTGTAAGATAGCATTCCAGGGGTTGTAAGATAACATTTCAGTTTTTTGTTTGTATTAAGGGTAATGTCCTATATATTCAAGATAAAAATATCAATTTTTAAAAAGTCAAAATTAAAGATGGGGATGTCCTCTTTTTCCTCTATTCCATAGACTGAGATTTTGAATGTATTTTCACATGTTTTCACGCTCTGTTTCCTTTTAAATGGCATCACCCTATTATGTACTTTTTTTATCCGGAACTTTTAAAATACGAGTCTAAGAGGAGGCACTAACTGTGTTCATCCCATATGTATTATAGGAATTAATATCATTATTGAAACTGAATATATTCAAGTTACTTCTTATGATGACAGAGATGCAATATCTATAAATTTTGGTGCATACAAGATACCGTTAACACAGCTTGGCAAAAAGTGGTCTACATGAGTATCTCTGTGATTCCCCTAATATGCACCTAATAATTTGTTTCTGACAAAGAAATATGTTTTGTAAAAAACTATGCAAGGTGGCCCAAAAGAGAATACTAAATGAAAATAGCAGGGATTGACAGCAGTACCTATGTACTGAGAAAAACATAGGCTCCATACTCTAGATACTAGTACCAAGGCACAAGTATGTACCTAGTTTTCTTACTCAATGTACCAATGTTGTGAGACATTCTAAACTTCTCTTGAAGGTGAGGAGTTTGTTAGTTATGTTGATATTTCTTTCATGCATCACATGTGGAATCATTCCCTGTAGTTCTTCCAATTTACATTTCCTTCTACCATTGCTTTCAGCAAACTATTATATCTCAAAATGGGTCCAACAAGTTTAACTCCTCTTCTTTTCAAGTATCAAATATATTAATTTCATAATTTATATTTTTAGAGCCTCGATTCCATGTGCCATTAAAGAGGCCAGAGATAAAAGATGGAGAGGATGATGACTACACTGAAGATAATGAAGAATATGATGAGAATATGTTGGAAGAGATTCATGGTGAAGAGGGATCTGCTCAGGGAAAACACTCTTCCTCAAATGCGGTAAGCGATTTGCATCATAATTGTACCCTTAGGCTTACTTTCTTGTGGTGAAAATGGTTTGATGTTGGACCAATTTTCATAAAAACTAATGCTTTCAATGTCATCTGCTTGGTGCATTGGTATTTGAGTATAAATCACTATTTTCCAATTTGTGACTGGAGTTTGTCACTGTCGCCTTTGCTACATTTTCTACTGAGTCAAAAATTAGAGGAATATTGAGACAATACAGGTATTCCTCACTTAACACTAGAAGTGGTTGAAAAAACTGGTGACTAAAACAAATTAGTGCTATGGGAATATATAGCAGTCCTAATAAACTATGTGATTGACAGTTAACATGCACAAGAAATTAAAGCTTTGGACAATGTCAAGCCCATCTGACCAGTTTAATTATGGTTTTAAGCTCAACATTACAAAAGTCACAAAAAAGATTTAATTTTTGAACAATTTTCTGAAATTAAGAGAAATACATATGTGCATACTAGATTTAAATAAGTAATTAGTACAAAACCATGACTAGTCCTTTTTACACATTGAAATGAAAAATCTGAATCCTTAAATAAAAAGTACTGATTTTACTATGGTGGGATTTATTTGAAAGATAACATAAATTAGATTTAAAATGGCTAGTTATCTAGAAGTTATTAGATTTTTCAAAGTATAAGATTTCAAGCATACAATAAGACACAATAAGCATAATTAATTTCTGCAAGCTACTAAAAGTAAGAAGTGCAATGATTTGGGGCAAGTTTGGCCTAACCATAGTTCACGCATCAGTATATTTGCAGATATGCGTGAAAACCAAAATTAAAAACAACTCAACCATTTTGAATGTTGTGATAAGAAAGAAAATCATGTTGCATAATTAGTCACTCTGAAACATATTAAAGAACAGTTTCAACACACCTCACAGAGTGTGGCACATTCCAAGATGCACAATATATTTACATTGTTTTTCTATATAAGCACTTTTGTGGCCAGAGAGTAGTACATAATGGAAATGTTTTGATGGGAGAGAATCTTTCAAGTCACCTCTCAATAAAAGTGATTAGAACTGGTGGAGAATTAGGAATCAGACTTCTAAAAACTGAGTTTCCCAAGTTACTGAAATTCACACTTGATTCTATAGGTTTGTCTTTAATGCTCAATGTTTCTGCCTAGCCGCAGGAAGTTTTCCATTTGGCAAAAGTCGAGTCATTGATAAAGTTCCAAGTTTAAATTTGGGAGGAAATTTGGTGAAACCCACAGAAGGTGGATAGCATGTCCAGATGCATGCCTGCAATGGTTAGCATCATCCTAAGTAGAAACACCTGCAGGAAAGAAATCAAGGGAAAAAAAACTTCATGTTCAGCTAGGGAAAACCGTGAGTACTGCATGGCATTGATGAATCTTTTATTGAGGATAATGGTAATGAATTCTTCAGAGAAATATTTATCCAATGATGATACTAGCAGCTTGGCACCACAGCATACTAGCAATTTTTTTGATGTAAGTAGTGCCAAAATTCCCAGCGGTCTTCCATCTGAAAATATTTCAGGTTTCCTGGTCTTGAGTATTTACTGCACATAATGCAGATTGTTCTCCAGATGGCTCCACCAAGAGACTTGTAAAGGGATCACTTTGTTATTAATGGTTTAATTAAGTGGTTGATTTATTAAGTTGTAGTTATGTCAGTGTTTTCTATATTTTATTTCATTGTGCCATTTCCCAATTCAATTGAGATACCAAGAGTTTCATATCCATTCATCTTAAATGTCTCATTTCCAAAGCAAAAGGACAGAACTGTTCTATGGGAAGAGTAAATGAGTATGAAATGAAAAAGTAATACTTTTGCATCCAATTTTTTTAATGCTTGTAAAATATATTTTAAGTTGATTTCCATTGTTGCTTTTCATTACACTGTGTATCCATTTCAATCAAACATTCTTTTTTTAACCAGCATAATTTTACACTCTTTTCTGTCATTTTGAAAGGTCATGATGTAAAGAAATATCAAACATGTATGAGTTTGAGTTTACTTAAGGATTTAACAATTAAGCACCTTTTTCTTTGCTAATAAAATTGGATGCCTTCTTTGAAATGGCCAAGATTTCAAAAATTAAAGCATTTACAACCCTTCCTGTGGAACGTGCTATTCTCCATCTGATGAATCTAAACAGTAATAATTGCTCTATAGTCCTTCTGAGTTTCCCATTATCACTTATGAGATATCTTTAAAATGCTTAATGAATAGTCTTGTGCCTTCATTTACATAATGTTTTTCCATTAAGTGTGACAGTTCAAGGCTGATTCTTAATAAGGTAGACATTCTATGAATTTTGGTTGGCACACAAAATGCACTCACTGCACAGGATTTCATTAATTGTCACATAATAATAATGGTAAGCAAATTATAATTGAAAACTTAGGTATTTATATTAGACTACATAAAAGTAGTGAGTCCATCTGTTACATGTTGCTTCAAATTGAAACTATTAACAAAGCAATAATATATTTCTGTAATTTCATATCCCTCCCTGATGAAGATCATAAGTATTTAGGTACTTATCTAGGTAGGTACCTACTATATAGGCAGCATTTCCTCCTAGGATCCAAAATACTTCCTTGAATTACACATTGTCACTTACAACCACTTAATTCTATTTAACCCTTTCGCGACGGCGAAATCCTGGAAGAAATGCTTCCTGTGCACT
>LYUA01000258.1:237646-249083 GCA_002093875.1 Calopteryx splendens | reverse complement strand
CTCTCTGCGATCGTGACCAAATTTCGTGTCACGGGGAATGGTCCATGTGAATCGAAGGCTAGTCGCGCGGGGATCCCCGAGAGATCGCCGACGCGCGGGAGTAATTGATCGCGTGGGGCGTGCGTTCGTTGCGGGGGGGTGGGTGGATCGCGGAGGAGGCGGGAAGGTTTGGGGGGGGGGCGTCGTGGGTCGTGTGTTGTGTTCGAGAGAGTGACGGGTCACCGACCCGTGAGATGGGATGCGCTCGCGTGCGGTTTCGCACGCGTGAATTTAATAGTCCGGGGCATCGGCTTCAGATTCTGGAGCGAAGAATAAACGTCCAAGTAGAGGGGGGGGGGCATGTGCGGCTGGAACGCTTATTTTTAACGTATTTGTGCGACATTTTGAACGGAAATGGTCGTAGTAGCAAGAATATTTATGAGATGACTTGCACCAGCAAAGGTAAATATTTACTAAGAGGAACCGTCTTAAGTAGGTCATAGAATACTCATGATATTGCACACCTACGTGCGTTCATGAAATGAGCACAATGCATACAGCCACTGAAATTTTATTGAGGTACTTCAATAGGAGTTATAGTAGTACAACTAGGATTGAAGCACCTCAATAAAATTTCAATTGATAAATGCCTAGTGTTCCTCATTTCATGAAAATGAACTTCCACATAGTTGAGCTTGAAACAATCGAACCCATGTGCGATTAAAATGATTATTTTTTGTCTTTTTTATATCCGTCTGTCTGTAAATTTTAATTTTATTTATCCGTCTGTCTTTAAATTTTAATTCACAGACAGACGAAATTAATTTAATATGTGTTGCCATCATTGTTATACGAGCCGTGGCTCTGGTGCCCATTGCTCTGTATAATAAATAACAAAACGCGAGGAGGGAATTGATGGCAGGGGCGATGTGGAGAGTGGCGCTGTGGGGTTTGGAAACGTGGGTCTGCAAGGGAAGAGGATGACCGTAGCTAGGAGGCTTTTGTGATGAGGGCATTGGGGCTACTAGATAAGAGAGGCAATCAGAAGACGGTAGTTGGCCATGTGGTGGGGGAAGAGAGTATGTTACTGGGTGAAATCCTAAGAAGTCGGGAACTAGTGGATGGAGGAGAGAGATATTGAGGGATGTTTGAAGGGGGTGATGGAAAGGAGAACGCTGGGTGAGCCGAGGGAGGGAACAAGATTGACATTTTTTCTCGAATTAAGTGGTGCAGAAAGCGTTTAGAGCGGAGGAAGGTGATCACGTGACGCAGAAGGAATTGCCGCATGGTGCGGGGATGCTTCAGGAGTCCACCCCGTTGCGTAAAAGTGCCCATCCAAAACCCACCCCTAATCGGTGGACGACCCACAAAGGCTATACTAATGCCATCGGGCTTGAAGATAACGGCAAGAGGCCGTTGCACGTGCTGCGATTCGCTGTTGATGACCGTGGGAGGCCCACGACCACATTTGACCCCTATCTTTTGTGTGTCCTCCCCGTGCAGGCGACCTGTGTGTTTGTTCGACGGTCTGGGGGTTTCGGATTGGGGACCGAATGACTGGGGGAAGGGCGATGGTGCGTTGTGTCATCCTCTCCTGCCGTGTCA
Source organism: Calopteryx splendens (assembly GCA_002093875.1). Lineage (NCBI taxonomy): Eukaryota > Metazoa > Arthropoda > Insecta > Odonata > Calopterygidae > Calopteryx > Calopteryx splendens. The sequence continues at coordinate 247,499 of LYUA01000258.1, read as the reverse complement.
CTGGGCACGTTTCTCCGATCCTGTTAGTATTGGATGGATACTTAACATTGGGTGAACGCGGAAGTGAGCCTGATGGGTAGGAGGTCATTTGGATTCGTGTGTAATGTCGCTGAGGGCAATGTAAGGAATGACGTCGAAAATGGTTCTCGTCGAAATGTAAGTGATAATATGCCGTTTTGGATGCAGGAGAAATTTGGGACCCTGCGAAGAAGGAAATTATTTTGGAAATAAACACGATGCATAAAGATGCAAATCGTTCGAGTTTAACACTGAAATGAGGAATAATTTTACACCCTCATTACATTGGTGGACGAGACCACAACGGGAAGTTGAGAGAGATTGACTACCGGACAGACTGATTTAAGGAATCCTTTTTCCTTCGCACAATTCGTGACTCATAACAGTATGAAACACATACGGCAGTTTGGTTGTCCCAAGGGTCAAAGGATGCGAGATGCTAATAACAATCAATGTCTTTAATGTCTGGTGGCGTAACACCACCTGCCACAGGCCCTTGAGGCTGCTTGCTGGGTAGTATGTGTCGGTCTCTATGTTAGACATCGTTTTCACCGTTATTGAAGGAATGAGACGGCTAAAATAGGTTTTTTTCCGTACTTAATCTAAAAACCTTTTAAATTTAGTGATTTCAAACACATTTTTAAAGAATTTAATCGATCAACTCATAGTCATTGACTACTATGTTTTAAAGTTGGAAAATCTCTGTTCATGGGTTCGTGTCAACATTTTTGATGCCTATACCTATAATTTTTCCATAATGCTGTTTTGAAAAATTATTTTCCTAGTAATTAATCAAAATTTAGCATACACACGTACTTGAAACTGAAGCTATTTGACCATAGCTTGTGCAGGATAGTCTGCAAACATTGAATTATTGAAAGCAGGGAATGAGAAGATCATTGAAAGTAACCATGTGCCTGGGGTAAAATCCTGGAATTACAGTTAGAATTAGCATCGTATTACCAGATAAGTAGTGGACAGTAGAGGGGACTACAATTTTCCATTTCTTATGATTATTTTTTAATGTCTTCGTAGCCCAACTTAAATCTTCACATCTAACCAAGAATCTTAGTAGATCGAGTATTCTATTGTCAAACGTATTAGTCCCGGGTTCAAATCCTGGGCAATGCTCCCGGAATCCTCCAGGTCCAACCGGCCTGTGTAATGTTCTAGGTGTCCGATCTTCTTGAGAAACATCAGGCAGCAGCACAGGGAAAGGTCCACTCCCCCCCGTCTGGTAAGTGAATTTCATGCGCCGAGATTGGCATGAGGTTTAGTGAGAGGTGAAATCAACCCCTCCGTGATCTATCATGCCGACCTTAATTTGGCCGATTTTTGTGGCTAGAGATGTTGATTATCAGATTCTGAGGTGCCTTCTTTTCGCGACGTATGCGTAATAAAACTTAGCGGTTTAAAAGTTAAGAGCCCGCGCATCAGGTTACCCGGATAAAATCAGTGGAATACGTAGATTCCATCTCGGTCCGATTTAAATGCTGTTTCTTCCCGCAAAAAAATCGCAATAACAACAAAAACAAGGTTAAGTTCCCTAATAACTATGATCGAAGAACCTAATTGCAAACATATTCTGTTATGAACACACTGCGCTTCCCGATTTGCATAATCCAGGGTGGTGGCCGGACACCATATATAAACAAACTCTTTCCATTCCCCATTTCTTTCCATCCTCTGCTCTACACCGTTGTGTGTAAGGCGAGGAATGTGATACCTTTGGCCACCAGATATACCAAAGCTGTGTGATCCAGTGGGTACCAGGATTTTTTTTTGGGAAACTACGTGATACTCAGGAAAGGGAACTAACAGCCCTGTCCTGAATGTATGGATTTGTCAGGCTGTAGGGGTTACTGATAATACGGGGTGACACACTCGCCTTTCGAATTACAGTCATTGTTTAGAATATGCGAGTGATTTAAGCCATGGGATGAACTCCACGGCGGGTCCAGTAGGATTTAAAGTTGCATTTTCGTATCCTATTGGAAAATAGCAAATTAAAAACTCTGTGGATTGGCCATGGAATCCATTTTACTCCACCAGCGTACAGAAGTTCCATCCTCGGCTGTTGTGTAATTAGGTCCAATGATCGTGATTCACCGCGGAGACTCGTAACTGAATTATCCCGTGAACTGGGGGTGTGTTTTATATCTGCGGGGAAACAGGTTGCCAGATGATAGACTTCAGCCTAAATCGGATGGTATGTCGGGGGTGTGATTTGTCTTTTTTTTCTTTGACGCAAAAAGAATCCAATTCTAGGGGAATCCAAACTTTTCTCCTGATTTCGCATCGTACCCCGGGCAGTTTGTTTTGTCCTCGAACTTCGTTTATGAGACGACCGATTCGTGTCCTTAAGAGCGTTTGAGTCATGCCCGAAAATACGGGGACCCGCGTTCGAAACGAGGGAACGGAAAATTGAAGAGGCGACGAGCCCAGTTTGCGTTATTTTGGCTTTTTCTACCATTTTTATCGCGAAGGGCGGGAGTGGAATGGGCGAGGCGGGGCGCGGGGGGTACAAAGCAAATCGGGGTGGCCCGTACGAGTGGCTGGTGAAGTGGTGCGTTAAACTTTATAGTTACCCCATTACGTTTGCCACCGTTATTGTGTTGTAGAAATGGTCACGCCTGGGTGAGGTTATGTTTTCATTCTTCAGCCGTCCGTTCCTAGGAAATGAATAGTGAAAGCTGAAAATTCATTCCTGTTCATGATTTAATGAAAAATTGTCAATGTCTGAGTGAGGTTTCGTGGAAGGTGATTGCGGTGCTGTGCTCGCGCGTAGTGTAGAGAGTATTTTCAAACGTTGAGTCATCGTGGAGCGGTGGAAATAAAATAAGTAGGCCTTTCTGTATGAATCATATCTGCTGGATGAGGTTAATCAATTTAGCGACCCGAAGCATGGGTTTAGGCAGTCGAGCCCAGCATCTTTTTCTTTTTAGAACCTCGGTCTTGAGAAAAGTTTTCCAAAATTAAATCGGATATTTTTTGATTCCTTGGTCGCAACTCTCTGACTATTGGTTTTATAATCAAATATTTATCGAATTTTTGGTCCAGTTACGCGCTGTGCAAAGGAATCAGTCTAATGCGTTTTACGTAAGCACACTATGTTAGAATGAAAGATTTATCTTATCCCTAAATAAATTCCTATTTCGTGGTTACCTTCAAGAAAAATTGAGGTTTAGATGTTCGGGAAGAGTTGTAAGCAGATTGGTGCGAGTAGCATCAACATAACCCAGCAAGCATATTTCCCTGCGAGGCGTAAAATTCTAATGAATCCCTTTTTCTTTCAAAAAGGAAGACGGAAATAGGTAGTATGAAACATTTCGTACGACACATGAACTTCCCGAAAATGAAATTCATAGGGCCTTACATTGGGAACGCGCTGATGTGCTTTCTCTCTGTTAGTTCAAATCACGTACGACAATTTGAACTCGCCGCAAATGAAATCGTGCAGTGTGAAAATAATCAACAAGACTTCTAATTACTATTGGCTAATAGTGACTTGGCACCCATGCCATACGCCATCGTCGAAGCCTGCAAGATAATAAGTACGTAAATGTATTGATCGAAAAGTAAATACGGAACCCGTTATCTCTAGATTTAATTTGGAGACAAATGTGGAGACCCGTTCCGTCATTGCAAAGGTAATTCAATAATGTTTGAGCAAGATCGTGTTCTGATATTTATTATAAGCTATTCCAATACGTTTTTACTCCTGAATAAACTTGTATCCATGTACCAACTTTGTGCGCAATTACTCCCTTTCTGTCGTACGAGTCGTTTAAGATTCACTTTCTTCCTTTTTCTTTGAATGATTCAAGTCGATCTAAATGGAATCGAAAGCGTGTTTCCTATGGGAAATGTTATAAACAGTATTTTCAATACAAAATGGTAATATATTATACTATCATGGTCAGTAGCGTTGCGGTGCTTGCACTGTGCATGAAAAAATTATTCGTTAACATTTATCGCACAGCTCCGTTGAAAGGAATTTTCATCGGTGCGTGAAAACGAATGTGGGGAATGCCCAAATTTTTGGTGATCGTTAACTTTAGGATGCTTAAACTAGCATGTAAAATGGCGCGATGCGGTCATCTCCCACCCGCCACGGAGAGGTCGGTCGTAGAGCCGGCGTTGGGAATCGAGAGGACCTCGGAATCCGAATCTGAGTGCCCTTCGTAATGAGGATTTCCGGGCATGAAGTTTCATTAACCATCATTACCCGTTTCACATATTGCCCTGTAATAATTATACTTATATACATTTTTTACTAGGATAGTACCCGAGCTTAGGGTATGGTATTACTAGATTTTATCAATGATTTTTATTGAGAAGGAGAGCAAATTTTCTTTCTTAGGTAAAGTAGGAACGGTTGGACCTGAAGTCTTAATTTTGATGCACTCTACTCTTATTCTACCGTTGTTATGGCATTCGAAAAGGCCCCTCCAAACACTTGAATCACCCATGGTTTGTACGCTGTGGTTGAGACTTGATTTTTCATGTTGTCATGTAGAAGTTACAAATTAAGTTACAAATTACAAGTTAAAAGGAAGTTACAAATACAAAAACGTAATAATGATAATTGTCCTGGGTAAGATGGTTCCTTTTTTCTTCATTTTCCTCTCAAAAACTCCAAATGTGTAGTAGGTGAAGGAGAGATGGAAGAAGGTGGGGTGTTTTTTGAAAGCACTCATTTTCGCTGCTAATTTCAATGACCCTGCAAATGTTATTTTAGTATTTCTGAAAAGGGCTGGGAAACTTTTCTCACAACTTGAAAACCCGGAAAAGTTAAGGAATTAACCAATCCAGATTCTGTAGCAACCCTATTGTATTGTTTTTATTATTGCAACGTTGAAAAACGGCCGATTCTTCAGCGCGAAAACCGCATTGTGCCTTGTAATTCTCTCTCGTCGAAAGCTCTTGAGGTATGTCTCTTTTCACTCTAGAAATTATATTCTGTCGAGTTTTAAAATAGATCGATAGGTGAGAAGGTGAAATAATTGAACTAGTGAAAGCATTTGAATTATCTTGTCAAAATGTTCGCGAGAGATGGTAGGATAGATGGGGGGTTTTAAATGTGTTCGGATTCCGACAGCGGTTGTTAGTAGAGTAGTGGGTATATGGGGTACTTCAGTTGCGTTTGTGGTAAAAGTAGGAGAGGGGTAGAGCGAGGAATTTATGGGTAATGGAAGAATGTGGATTGGATGCACCGTTGATTGACAAGTTTGAGGGAAAGTGGCCTTCCCTGACTCAGTCATGTTGAGAGAAGGGACGGGAGTGGAATCACCAAACAGATGAGAGAATGATTTGGGAGGAAGGGGTATACCGAGAGAGTCTTGGGATAATGTGTGATGACGAAACTCTCAAGTAGTAGTGGTAGTAGTATCTTCTTTGTCGCGGTGCTTTTTTCGCGAAGTCCTTAGTCATGTTGCACATTAAAATTATGTTTCTAAAATTTCTACAAATCCGTGTAGTACCTATTTAAGTTCGATATGAGTAATAGTGTGGAGTAAGGGTGTTCGATTATGTGGCATTAAAGTTTGAGCGTGACCATCAATATGGTATCCAATTAAATTAACAATCCTAGTGACGCCAAATCGAAATCACAATTGTCAACCCAAAGGTCGGTTTGGTAGGTGAGGTTAGAGCTCACCCAGTACTNNNNTCAACCCAAAGGTCGGTTTGGTAGGTGAGGTTAGAGCTCACCCAGTACTAACCCCAACGGCGTGGCCAGTTCCTTTCCCTGTACCGCCTGTGATATCCCAGGATGACCTGGTGCCCGAAAAATGGTCCACAGTTTGGGGGAAGCTGAGGGTGCCCAGAATCTGTCGTCACCGGGAATCGAACCCGGGCCCTCCGGTAAGTAGCTCAGCGCTCTACCCACTGGACTACGCTTTATGCCAAATATCCTAGTGAAACTAATGTATGAATAAGGTCCATAAATCGATCATTGAATATTAAATAAGCTAGCTTCTTTTAGGGATTCTAAAGATTATGAATGAAGATTAATTCAGATGAATGAAAATTAGAAGTTTCAGGAACAAAAGAGCATTTATGACAGTATGTGTGCATGTGACAGAGGCGAAAGAAGTATTCGGGGACTGGGCAGAATGGAAGAAATTATTGCACATCGTTTAGTATTAGCATAAGTTTCCTAAAATAACTGAAAATGGGGCTTTTATTTTAATTCTCCCGAAAGGGAAGTCTGCATTGAGGATACGTGTGTATATTTGTATGCATAAGTACACGTACGGCGGGCACAGCCGTCACGTACTTTGGCCCCGTAAAGGGGAGGTTCGATTGTTGTCCCGAAGAATATATCTAGTCATTCAGTCCGGAAGGAAATGCCTCTGTTTGTGGGGGGCATTTTCCCCATCGCCGAATGCCGATCGCGAGAAATGGGTGCCTCGCCTTTGAATCCTCGCCAGCGATCGGATCGGACCTCGCGGGAAGCATCTTTTCTGTATTCCCTGCACGCCGGCTGATTAGCGAGCATCGATTGAGTCATTCATGGAATTGCGCCCGGGGGGACGGGGGGGATGGGTTTATTGAGCTTCTAGGCAGGTTAAAAGCAGCGCCTATCCGTCGATCTCGACGTCCGCCCTCTTGAGCGTGTTCGAGTTGTCAAAAAAAAAATGAATGAATAATCAGGTTTGCGCAACGCCGTTGAAATTTCTCGCATGAATTAAAATAGTCCCTGCGCCCCTCGCGTGGAGGGTGGTCCGCCAATCGCGAGCGGAACGGATGCGAAACTTATTTCTCTCGACCGCCGTGCATTTTGAGCGCGGCTCTCGGTTCCCGACGTGCTTGTGATGCTTTCGGAGCGGCGGTGTGTCATTGGGCCGTCCATTTTTTTTATGCGCCCTATGCTTTCTCCTTTTGTCGTATTCCGCGAATTGTCCTTCGAATAACTCTGTTGTCCCGCGCCCGCTTTCCGACACTCGATATCCAGCGGGGAAATCATCCGCTGTTCATCTCCCAGGCCAAAGTGTGCCTACATTGGATGGTAGTGAATATCACTTTGAGCACGAGGTGCGTGGCAGTAGGCTACACTGTTCGAGTCCGCGGATGGCAACAGCCCGTTTGCCTTTGTATGGAATCGAGGCGATTCATTTGTAACAGCTAGGGACGACTGCTGGAAGACAGTGATCGCTGGAGCGAGAGTGCAGGCGACACCGTTCGTAAATCGCTCCATGACTCTCGCCCCAATGGCGTGGCTCATCAGTTGTAGTGGTTGTAGTCTACCACGAGACCGAAGCGTGTGAGGTTCCGAGTACACGTCAGGCGCTTTTGTTTGATATCCGCTCTTGCTGCTTTTTCGAACAAAATGATGCCAATTTTACGGTAGTGTACGATCGTGAATAAGGTTGGTTGAATAAGATGGTAGAGGCCGAGACTTTGAGGAGTTTCACTTTAATATATTAGACAATGACCTACAAAACTTGCCGATCCACTTAGTAAATTTATTTATTCAACTAGGATCGCAGAGTTTTAGAAGTCGTCAGATATAGTGAATCATTGTCATCCTAGGTGGATCTTATCATCACGGGGCACCAATACTAGGCTTGGTTTTAATGCAGCTCTGAACTTTTATGGCTCGGAAACTTGGTCATTGAGGCAAGGTGACAAGCATAGTTGGTAAGCTTTTGAAATGTGAATATGGAGAAGGATGAAAAAAATGAAATGGACGGAAAGGAACACGAACTAAGAGGTTTTGCGAATGGTAGGGGAGGAGTGAAGGCTCTTGGGAAAAATCGAAAGAAGGCAGGAAAAGTGGATGCAGGGCGTGTTGAGTGGCGATGGTTTGGTGAAGAGTGTGATAGAGGGTAGAATGTTGAGTAAGCGAGGGAGAGGATTAGGCATGTGGGATGGAATGAAGGGAGGCATGAAGTGTGCAGAAATTAAGGATGGGTTATTGTAGCTTGTGCTGTAGAGATGTTATTGTGCTGTACCCATGAGAAACCTATCCTAGCCGGTAGATTACCATTAAAATCAACTCATCTATCGGCGAAGCTGCTCATGTCTACATTCTTCTCCATTTTGACATCCCACATTATTTGTTGAGGTCATCTCTGCGGTTCACTTTCTCCTCAGCGAATCTATTTATTTGCTTGTTGTGGTATAAGGTTTCCGTTTTTTCCACGTGTTCATTACGTCTTTCTTCTCCTAGTACCACTTCCTTAATTATTCGATCGATACATTTGGGTCATCAATCTGTATAGCATTCAGTCAAATGTCAGGAAACCCTTGCTTATGATTACTCTGTTCCGTAGTCTTTAAAGAGATTTGGAATTTTTAAAGTACTAAATGGAAATATAATTTAAGCTGAAATTATATTCTTTTGAGAGGACTTGGTCCATGACCACTTTACCGAGTCCTTTAAAAAAATAAATTTCAATTCGTGCACTGGCTATTTCCCCGAGGTTTCTCATTAATTGAAGAATTAAAGAAAATAGGCCATTTTTAAATGGGGCAATTTGAGGATTGGAAGTGTTTCGAATGAATTTGGTCCCGGTGGTTCCCAAGGAAGAATCGATTACAGTAATTATTCACCAATAGTGCACGTGAAAGATCAATTTCTGGACCACGCCGTCACGGGCATATTTTCGCTTCCGCACGACGACGGACGCGGGGATATTCATATTCAGGCGGTGACCGATTTTGTCCGCCGTGGTATTTCCGCCTTCGTGCGGAGCGAAAAAGTGCATTAATCACTCCGGCGAGTGGGACGTGAAATGGCGGAGACCTTGTCTTTTATTTAATGTGAGTAAATAGCTGATGGCCTGTGTTGCGGAACATTTCGGCCCATGCGGCGCGAGTGAAAAAGCGTCCACCGTAGTCGAATCTCGCACCTTGCGACCTTTGCCTGGGGAAGCAGATCGGTGCTGCCGGAGGAATGCGAAAACAGTGGATGCCTTTCGCACGTAAAGTTCTTTCAGCTGGACGCTCAGGTTTCACTCAGCCATTCCTCCCTTGACCCATTTACTCACCTGTCCCACACGGTGTAAACAATGCCCAGCATTCCCTAATTCTCCCCCGTGACGTGTTTCTCGTCTTTCGACGATTTAATTCGTGCTCCTTTCCTTGAAGGGAATTGTTTGCTGTTTTATTTTTATTTTAACGAAAATTGAAGAAAATGAGTCATGTCAAATCACCTTTGGTGGCCTGACAAAATTAAAAAAAAATGACAACAAAACGCCGAGGACAGAGTTCAAGACGAGCATTAAGAGGAAAATGAGCAAAACTCAGAAACGTGAGAGCACTTTGTACTGTGCGAGCAGATAAAAGGGTAATTAGTATGATCACGTTGGTGGTGGATTGAGATATGTATGGAATCGGGTTAATTAGTGATCGCGGCGATGTTGATAACCTAATGTTCGGGAGGTAGAGAAAAGAAAAGAGGCAAGAGTTTCACCGTCATTATTCCTCACACTTCAGTGCACTTGCGTATGCACTTGGTGCACACATGGCATAAATCACGTTAAATTGTCCGGGGAATTAAATGAATAAACGTACACGTGCAACGGCAGAACGCTTACACCTTATAATACACCTAATTACACTGCACTACACGCTTTTCTTACACCTAAAAGCACGCCGAGGTTGTCTCTCGCAGCCTCCACATGCCCCGTCGGTGGCTTATTGGGTTAATTGTGGATGCGTTTTTTGTAGGTAGTCATGCAACTAAATCCACGACGGGCGATCAAATAATCAAGCAGCGATGATTAGAATCGCTGCCGCAGTCGAAGAGTTGCTAATTTTCTCCCTCCCCCCGCCGGTCGTGGGCGGTGGGTGTATTATCCTTGTACACCCCGAGCCCCTCTGACTC
>LYUA01000258.1:130645-141345 GCA_002093875.1 Calopteryx splendens | reverse complement strand
TCATACAGTTTACTTTTAAAAGTTTCCAACGAGTGGCAATCCCTCAGATTTATTTGGATGGAATTCCAAAGATTAGCAGATGCAACTACAAAATATTTATGAAAATATGAGCTGGTAATACTAATTGACCAGCCTCAGATCTAGTCACCATCGCATGATATATTGTTCTCTTTTGTATCATCTCGATTAAATAGGTCTGCTCGTTATTTTTCTAATAACCTATCCTATGGGAAACCTCGTGTGGCAGAAGGAAAGGAATTGGCTCCCTTATTAATTTTTCATACGCCTTAGGTGTTGTACGAGCTGAGCTTTGTGATCAATTCTTGTAGTTCATTTAATTTTTGCTAGCCCATGCTCTCTTTTCTCCCGTGCCTCAAAACAATTATCATATAATAATTATATATAGAAGTGGTTGGCCCATTGGTGGACTTTGAGATTTGAGTTCACGTTTTAGATATAGTCAGAAAGGTTTACGTAACTGACTTTTGTTAAGGTTGGAAAGAAATAGTCCCATAATCGAACAGAAAGGCGCAGTGAACGGGTCCGAGATGTCATATGTTCCCCTTCGTCAGAAGTAAGATGTGTTCCTCGAACTTCCAAATGGATGTCCTTTATCCACGTGACTTACTACTACTAGGAATTCTGTGAATTACGGTGATTCAGAGTCGTTGACCGGGGTTCCGTGGGAAATAACCTACGAGGAAGAAAGCACGACTTTCCATCTTTTTTGCAATCGAGTTACAAGCTCGAAATTACAATGATTTTTACGTAAAGATTTATTAAATAAATAAAGCATTTCAATTGCTTGATTAGATATTCGATACATATATTAAATGTGTAATAGATATAGATATATTTATAAATGTTATTGAAGGATCGAGTGTGTTACATACTTTGGCGGAGATATTTCGTTGTGACAGGGAATATTTCTAGCGGCAAAGAATTATGATGGAGGCAATGAACTTTTCCTGTCCTTCCGCATACTACTACACTACTGATCACTTCGTTTCCTTCAGAGGGTTGAAGTTGCATTTTTTTATACCTATAAAAACAGTTCCATATGATCTCTGTAAAAAGTTAACAAATTATTACAATTCTTGGCGTCGTCCTTGAGAGAGCAAGTAGTTTCGTTGATAACGAGTACAAGAACTAAGGCTTTGAAAAAACTTAGTCTTTGTCCAAAGATGGGACCCCGGATTAAGTTTTTTTGCTCAAGAAAGAGCGCAAAATGTTCATTTTTTTAAGTAGAACTTGAAATCGTGGTCTATGTGTTGTTTTATTATTTTTAATTTTTATTAATTTTACTTGAAAACATTATGAAAGAAACAGTATAATTACAAACACATTATACAAAAATGTTACAACGTCATACGTAATGTTTGTTTGTAACCAGTAAGATAGGTACAAAGTAAAATTATTTGGCGGTAATTATTAATTATTCAGAAACACACAAATACTCATATTGGTGTATTAAATTATCATATTGGTGTGTGTTCATTATTTTTTATTTAGGCCTAATGCTTTGATTTTGTAAACACAAATAAAACTTAGAATGCGTTCAATGCCAGCAGATGTTCCCAAAGACCTCACGAAATATTTCAAGGCTCCTTCCTGTCAAATAAAGGATAGGATATCACTGTTGAAGGGAGAATGAGCGGTAATCATAGTTTTTGGGTGTCTTCCGGGAACCCGTTTTACGACGGATGAAATACGTGCATGCATATCTGCCGTTCAAGGCGAAACGCTTGATCAGCTGTCGTATTTAGGAGTTTTTTTTGTTCTGAGTACACGTTACCAGTTGCAGGGATTAAAACATTTTATTATTTTGTCACTGTTTTCACCATCGGTGCCTTAAGTGTTACATTTCTCCTGTAGAAGTCACCATCTGTTACTTCTACCCCTGCCGCATTCCTTTAGCCGTGATGAACGCTTTATATGGTCAAGAGAATAAAAAGGCACCATCCGTAAGGGGTATAATGTAACTGTAGGAACCTCGCGCCGGAACGGTCACTTTCGATGGCTTTTCGAGGCAGCAATGTGGCATGGGTTTAGGCATTTTTAATTTTAGGTTTGTGTAAATTTTAGTGCCCTTCAGAGGCCCACCGCGCGCGACTATTCCCTCTCAAGACTAGGGTTGGAAAACACGAAACCCTAGATACTGTCGGTGTCGAGTATCGAGAAAAACATTCTGAATTTCGAGGCATAAATAATTTTTAAAGACATATGAAGTAATTAATCTTATTTGAGTGTTAAAATGAAGTGGTTTATTTTCAATCCCATTTACTACTTGAAGTTATTTATGGTTGTATATCCCATATAGTTTGTGGCCACTTAGTCACTTTCTTGTTACTAATTTTCATAAGCAGAGGTCACCATTTTACTATTTTTACATGTCGTTTCCCATCCCCTCAGTCGCGATGTGAGGGGGGGAGGTTGTATGGGAGAGGGTAGGGGAGGGTGATTATAGCCTTTACGATCCGGCCAAATGGCGATTGCTGTAAAATTTCATTTTCAGTCCCTCTTTTCGTGGAGTTTTCTAAAAATGGATCCTGCGGCGGCCACAAAGCCACGGCCGTCGCTCTCAACTGTTGGCCCTTGGAGGGGGGGGGGCGAGGGGCGGGTTGATCGTCATCCACCCTTCAATCCACAAGGGGGGGAGGGTCGGCCCCCTCGGGTTTCCCTCCTCTCCATTCCGAGCAGTTTCGTCGGCTCGATGCCCTGTAGTAGAGCGCCGTCGATTGTTCGCGTGAACACGTTTCGCGACGTTCCGTAGTTATTTGTTCGCCTCCTGTCCACTCGCTCCACACATTTGTCCGTCCCCGACCTTCCTTCCTCCCGAAAAAAATAAGGGGTGAGAGAGAGAGGCGGCGGCCTCCTCACCGGCTACACTTCCCCCATTGTGTTCGGGGAATTGAGAGCCTTGATGATGATCTGATCGGATATTTATTCACTTCCGAGAAGGATTGAATTCGATGCGTCAATACGTTCTGCGTCGGAGGGGGTGAGGGGTGATAAAAGAAGTTCCTGGATGCATGGCTAAAGATCGCAAGTCTTCCGTCTGCGCTGACGGAACGGTCGAATAGAATTTCTTACGCTGCCGTTGACTGCAGTTGATTTTTTTTGCGTCACGGGCCACACGCCGTTCGTCCGTCTCGCGTCATCATTTGCGCGTGTATGACTGTTTATATTTTCTCGTAATTAATAAAGTGACTGCTGGGTGGGTACAAAGTTTCCATATCTTCTCAAGAACGCCTCCAGGCTTGTACGCGCAGATTTTCCGTGTCGTGCATGCACTGGGCGTTGCGTCGATGGTTCTCAAAAGCAGCGAGGTCAACCCTTCAAGTTACATAAATATAAGACGTTAGAGTTAAAGACCTGGCTGATTTAAATTTCATTTTCGTTTTTATGCACAAATTAATTTATTACAGACAATTGTGGAGTCCATAGTCTTAGAATTGGTCATATCCGTCTCGTAATCCATTCTCGTGATAAAAAAGTGACGGTTCTAAACTCGTGGCATTGAAGACTTTTTTTTTGTCTAAGGAAATATCCTATTTTAATATTTTGTTCACTAATACTTAAAATATCCTTTGCTTAAAAAAGTGTTTAGCTAGATATGAGTCTGCACTATGATATTACGTTGCAATTGAGATTCCTCATGTATATATATATTGTAAATTATAAATCCTAATAGTGCCAGAAAAATATGCTCAAGAAACATGGACGACGTAAAATGTCCCGCCGTGCTGCAGTACAATTTTCGAATTTGTATCATTCATTCCCTTTCGTGCTCCTTCGATGTTTAAGAATACGTTTGTTGATAAGATGGTGGAAGCCTCTGTAAGGCGGTCCGGCCACATCCAATCGTGGTGTGGTTAATTGAGGAACGAACAGTGAATGACGCATTCGACGAATTCTTTTTCAATCCCCATGAGAGCCAGAAAAAAACGTGTAAATTGGGCAGTTAACTCATTGGCGAGGGAAAGAAATTTTTTAAAAAGGGGCATGTGGTAGCCTATCAAGCAGAATTTAATCCAAGTATGTCATCTTATATCCAGCAAGACCTCTCCGCTTGAACAGAATTAATATAAGGGTATGCTCTTGACGTAGTGTGAGGCAGAACTTTGTATTATAAACCTTAAGGTAAATACTCCTAACGTAAGTATAACACAAGCATATAAAATCTTGTTTCGTAACCCATTACGATGGGCACGAAGTATTAGACGGGAACGGTATTTGATGAGTAATTTTGTTGATCGCTTCAGGAACATTTACGGGGAAGGAGGTGGAGGAAACCCCCCCCAAGGAAAGTGATTCCAAGTGAAAGAAGTGTTGTCGGGCTGAGCTTTGTGCAAAAGGTACAAAATAAAAGCGTCTCTTGCTTGAGCGATGGCTCAAGTGCCTCCGTTAGGGTGTGCGCGACGGCTCGTCATATATCAAGTTTTCCGTTTACTTCTCGCTTTTTGCTCTCGATTATTTTTTTCAGATTACCATTCGACCCGTGCACGGGGATGGAAAAAAAATATATTGAAGTCTTCGACCACAGAAATCGATTAATCTGGAGGTTCCCCCCTTCCTTTCAATCCCCTCTGGTATGGTCCCCTGCCTCCCCGCCTCTTTCCCCCCCCCTCTCCCCACCCGTGCGACTCCACCGTCTCGCTCCTTTTTATGGCGTGTTTGTTGTGCTCCGGGGATGCTGTTGTCCATGAGCATAACTTCCTCGACCGTGTGGGAAAAAATGTGCGCCGTTCTCCGAAAGCTAATCCCGAGGAATTCTAGGATTAACGATACGTCTATTTTTTCGCCTCGGAGTGAAAGCACGGGCAAGGAAACGCGCCTCCGCGGTCAGTAGTTCCGGGTTCTTGTCTCCTCCGAGGCGGCGAGCGAAATGGCCGCGCGGCCGGGGCAAGGGAATTCACTCTCCGCCATGTCGGATTGTGGGGCTGGGGGTTAGAGCCAGGGATGCCGCTTTGTTTCTCGTTTCAGCCTGGAATCCTCTTTATTTTTCGTGAGGAGGAATCTTGTTCAACGACTGCTTTTTTTCGCGGCAATGGTCTTTTTTGTTGTGTTCATTTCCTGGTGTTCCCACCGCATAGATCACGCCGTGCGCGGGGAGGGGTTGGTGTACACTGCTTCCTCGAAGACCTGTCGTTTTCCTGGCTTCTTCGGTAATGCGGCTTCAGCTAATTTTGCCTCTCTCGCGGATATGTCCACTATTCGCAGGTCTCGCTCGGTATAAAGTAAAGGAAGAGCGATCGAGGACTGGCGACTAAATATTCGATGAGTTATCCCCTGGAATCTTGTGCTTGTGGCTGCCCTCCGGAATTAGATTTGTGTTGGTAGTTTTGTCTGATGTTGTGTATTTCTATAATAATATAATTAATATATTATTATATATATATTATTATAATTAATAAAAGACCTCGATTTGTGCATATTTCTTGCTTGAAAATCATCTGGGAATGTGGCTTGGTGTCTGCCTCATTACGCCCCGTCGCTAAGGGGTACAACTTCTTCTTTTGCCTTTTCTGATTTTTTTTGTGGATTAAAATTGTGTAAATGTTGTATCACCGTCTCAGAATCATCATCATCAACGGTTGTCTGCGTCCGCAGGTCCCTGTGCCTCCATCTCTCCCTTTCCTCTGCCCTTCACTTCAAGCCCCTGTAACTTCCTCCTACTTAAATATTATCTTCTTTTTTTCAGTTGTCCTTCCATTGTTCCTTCTTGCACATCACTTAACAGACATTCTCTCTACAGTGCATGCCTCATCCATTTCTTTTTCCTTTCAATATACTAGAAATAGTCGTAGTTTATTTTGCTGAAAGATCAAAGAGGAGGGGGGGGCAAACTTCGTTGAATTAAAGACATTAATTGTATTAGGCATTGTCATTACTTTTCCATTTTATTTCCTTGCCTGTTCCTAAAGTGTTATTAAATGCTGTTTTATTCCCCCAGCGTCGTGCGACCATGTCTGATTTTCTAGTTGCTCTCACTGTATCGAATGTTCTTCATATTCGTCGCACCATTGAGAAAAGATTGGAACGAGTCGTAAAAGATTAATTTCTCGAATAATATTTGCATTTGGGGGTGCTTCGAAATACATTGGAGCGGGCATTTTTGTATCTTTTGCGTTTTTGTAATTGATGTTTTTGAAGTGGTCAATGCCAGTAGCGTGCAATGCCTAGAATTGTTTGCCCACAACAGTGCAGTTGTAGAAAGGAGGGTACTCGCTGCCTAGCACTATTTCCCTAAATGCCTGTAAAGAGTTACCGGGATCTCTTCTCTGGAAGATAAAATCCGATTTGCAAGTACTCTGAAAACAATCGTAAGTGCAATCTAGAACATTATAAAATTCACACACTCACGCACACATCCTGAAAATTAGATGCTTGAAGTGGTGAATGCAGATATTTTTCGTTAGAAGGTTTTTGAATTGGTGAACTGCAAGCAATCGTAAATTGGATTGCAGCTCTGGTAAACTGGCCCCTGGGATTATTTCCCTAGATACTATTGCGAAAGCACCGATGCCTAGAATAAACACCGTAGTTACTGGTGTTCGAGGCCGACGAACTTTTTTGTCCTGGAAGCCCCGACTCTTGTTTTCTAGGATACGGTGGCAAAATATGTCTGTAGGATTGGATTGCTTGTTGATGTTCGTGCTCGAATTTCTTGATTAACTCCTGTACTACTGTCCTTTTTCCCCCAGCAAGAAGCTGGTTCGCCTCATCAGCCCAAGCCTTAGTATGGAATTACGTGGCCATTTGGGGGAAACATCCCTCGATGCCGGCAGAGGTTTTGGAATTTCACAGCCCAACTATCGTGATGTTTTATCCTCGCGCTCCCGCGAGAGCTTTCTCATTTTCTCATACAGTTTAGGTTTTGAAATCGCCCCGCGAGCTCTCTCTCCCTCTGCCTCCTTAGTAATCCCGTCGGACTTCCATTTCGCCGTATTCACTGGATCCCGACAGCGATTTCCACCAGCTATCTCGATCCCCTTCTCGACCTCTCGCCTTCCTCCTTTCGGGGCGTGCGAGCTCTCCCAACTACGGTGCCACCGCAGCTGCGAAACCTCGACCGCCCATTGGATGGGCAAGCAACTGAACCGGCGTGGCCGGAGAAAAAAATCCTTGAAGCATGAAATCTGAGATAATAACTTTTTCCGCCCGTTTCTTTTATTGCTCCTAAGATTCGCAGGTGCTGAGATCGACCGAGTCTTTCTTGTGACAGTCTGAAGGGCGTATATTCGTGTCTCTTGTGGTTTTCGTTGAGGGGTGTCATTAAAGAATGTCGATTCCATAGCAAAATTTGGCACGTTGGAATTCAATTGAAAGCAAGATTAGGAATTTTAAAACAAATCACGGGCCCGTGATAAATTTATAAGATATCTTTCTAGTCTAGAGGTACTCTAGAAATGACGTGGGGCTTCTCAGCCTATTATATCCCTTAAAGCTTCGGTTAGGAAACCTTTTACGTAAGATTTCTACGGTAGGCTCGTCTAGGGATTATCGGAGCACGATTACGCTGCGTGTGCGTTCATTGAAATGTCATGGTCGATCCGAATGGTTTCAAAACTATTTTACAGTCCCTCCCCCCACCCCCCTCGGGTGTAACACCATTGCGGAGGCGTAGTGAAAATGTTCCAATTGCCATGCGTTTCCTTTATTTGCCAATCCGACGGTTGAGCAGGACTTCCATCGCTTTCTTCCGAGTTCTCGCGGGAACTCTTTAAACCTCTTACGCGGATAATATTTTCGCCTAATCGGCATTCTTTAAATCCCCAGTCGAGGGGGTTGGTCTCGAGCTCCCTCGCATTCCGTTGCCAGCTAAGCCTCAAACCGGGTAGTTAATCCAGGCTGAAGCAACGTCAGTTAATCAGGGCGCTTTGAAAATGGGATGTGGACGAGGTTCTTGGGCGTGGCAATGAGTTGCGCCGTTTGTTTACATCCTGTGTCTCCCCCCCCTCCTTCCCTTCTCTTGTTGATGCATGTTGAGTCAAGTAGTTCCTCCTCCGCCGTCAGTCTTTTTTCAAGTACTCTCTCTCCTGTGATCTGTTTTTATTGCTTTTAATTCATTCGACGCGACTTCGGGCGTGTTTGCGGTCGACCCGAAGCCGTCGAGGCAGTGACTTCTCACGTCCTTCGTCCCTTATAGTGCCGTTACTTTTTTCTTCTAACCTTGAGGCACGTCACTTATTCGAAAAAGGTGTCCGCGGTGGGTGAAATGCGGTTCGAAACCTGCACCGACGCGCGTTCGCCAAGGCATCATCATTCCTTCCCCCGCCGGGAAACGACTCCAGCTGGGCGAGCTTTGGAGCCCCGAGCGACTCGGCGCCGGAAGTTAATATTCGCTTAGATACTCGGGCTTAGGGAGAAACCTCTGGTATATTTTTTTCATGATTGTTGTGCCTGATTTAGATTCCTCAGATGATTTGCAGTGTCGGTGAGTGTGGGGGTCCCTTTCGTTTCCTGGTTGGTCGATATTTTGAATAATCGGGGGACAACGCGACCTAATCCGCCAGCAACTCCGCGTGCCCTTAACGTCCGAGCGTGAGGAGAAAATTTATAAAAGAAGTTTTGCGCATTGCTTACGCATAAGTTATATATGCCACCTATTAGCTATTTTTACTCATTTTCAACTAACTGCATTGATGTGTGTATGTGTTCGTTTGTCCATGAGGAAATTCACACCCATGTTAATCTTGTATTGATTGCTATCAAATCTAAATACTCTGTAGAATTTTAAGTGTAATTGAAATCAATGATAAAACTGCATTTCTGGTCACCTCCGTTAGTTATGCAATGCCTCGGAAAATGACTTACTGATTTGTCACGGGAAGAGGGAATAACCCCGGAGGATGTTCTCGTGTTTCATTTATGTTTGAAAATTCATGAAGTCTTCCTCCCTCTCATCCTCCATTAGTCGTCACTTATAATTCCGTGTCACAATCTGGATAATGCGGATGTAAATAACGTCTTGACGAGGACGTTTCTCGAGCTTCGAAATGGAGTTTTCATGCATTTTGATAAAGCTTTCGTGTGCACCCTCCTTTGGGGGCTTAAGTTAATTGAGGAAATGGATGTTTAACTTCTTTTCATATGCGGATTTCTCAACCGGTTGCAGCGGCCCGGGAACAAAAGATATCATGTTTTTCATTAAGAGCGGTTGCGCTTTCTAAACCTCCGGGGGGATCGCTCGTCTTTCCCAGCGAGACACGTTGGGCGTGTATCTCCTCGTCCATCAAAAGGGGCGGATCAAGGCGCGCGGGGCTTCCGGGGCCACGTGTTTTTTTTTGCAAGAGGCGAAATGAAAGTGTGGGGGAGGGGGAATCGGAATCTCCCGGGGCCGGGCTCGCCGATATTATTTTCCGTGTGCCGGGAAGTGCGTCTAAAGGAGGAGAGTCGGTTCCTTAAACTTGGTGTTCCGCATGGTCATCCGGTAGCACATCGTCCCGAGGCTCTCTCAACTGTATCTGTGGACGGGGAGTAACATTGAATGGGAAAGGGCGGCTTCAGAACGGCCTGCTCTGAAATTACGTGAACTTAAAGTCGTCATTATTGGCGGGCGCCGTGCGGTGATACAGTTCGCGTTAATCCATGGGTTTCATTTTTAACCGGAACGCTGGTTTCATCGGGCTGTGTTCCTCTTGATTTGGTTGGAAATTTGGGATCTCACACTCTACTTCAGTGCCCCCCTATAGGCTTATGTTTTTCTGCTGTTCCCCTCATGTTTTACGCGGTTTCGCTCCAATCTCTCTATTGCAATTGAGCTTGCATGAATTTTAGTTTATTCTTTTTACGATTGTAATCAACTTCAAATCACAGTGGAACTCCCTCTCCATCGTAAAAGTGCAAACGGCTGTCTTTTTTTCGGACGCGTTCCATAGTAATGCGGCGATTCGCAAGCATCGTGAATTTCAGCATTAACCTAGGGGCAAAAATGGAGTTATTGTGATTCCGACGAAGTAAGTTATGTGATTTTGTAAAGAAAAGTAACCCTTTACGTTAATAACCTTAAAGGTTTGCTTCAGATTGCATGTTAGTATCAAGTAAATAATAATGTTGAATTCGATATTGATTAGTGGATAATCAACTCTTATCAGCATCATGTAACGTACACGACTGGATGGTGACACGAAATCTGGCGACGTTGTAGATATGTTTATGAATCGTATGCTCAGTTAAGATGATAAGAAAAGTATCATCGTAAACTCTTGTGGGTATGTTTTTCATTTTGGGCTTATAGTTTGTTGTTAAATGCCTTCATTGTTTGTTTTTAAATGATGGTCTTTGTTTTCGGAAACAAAAAGCTAAACTAGAATTGGTGAACGTAGCTTATCGTTTACCTCAATATTAGTTGCGTTCTGTAAAACTTCGTACTCGTTTGCCAGGTTAAAGGTAACGTCATAAGTGGACATAGGTCTCTGATTGTTAATAAGCGACTGTGAACTCGGCCGCACCGTTAGGGAAAGGGGAGAAAATGCAGAATCAAACACTTTGTGGAACGTTTGTCATTCGCAGCAGCATTGTTTGTTTTGGAACATCTCCGGAATCGCAAGGACATCGTGCGAGGTAAATGTTCGCCCGATGCTTACGTACTGAAAGGGGTCCATTGTTTCTCCGCCAGCACATCTGCTCCTCGAGACAATGGCCTTGAGGTGTGAAATGTGGCCTCGAGGGTCGCCATTTCACTCGATGATACC
>LYUA01000258.1:42980-57115 GCA_002093875.1 Calopteryx splendens | reverse complement strand
TTTTTTTTTTTTTTTGAGTCATGTGGCACAAAAGATTTTGTGGGTTCCGCTGTGGGAAGTGCCAAGTTCTTAACCCGGCTGAGACAATGATTGCATTTTGCATTCCGTAGTGCACTAGTACGGCAGTGAAGATGTTGATAAAAATGCTTTAGCATACTTAGAGATGGACTGCTCTAGAGAATGATAGTGTGTTGCAGCATCCATAGATGTGCTGGAAATTGAAATGAAGCTCTCTAATAAGTGGTGGTGTTGGGAGGTTTTGATGTTTACAGGGTTGTGGATGTAGATATGATTGGCATGTCAGTATTTTTTTTAAGGGAGGTGTTAAAATGAGCCATTGAGTGACATCCTCCTTGTGAAGGATCCGAGATGCTAATTCCAACTAACCTACCACTGTTATTAATGAGTACAAAACAAGAGACTGGTAAACGAGTTTGAGTAAAAAGTGGAAACATTGTGCTTCTTTGTTCAGTCTGTGCATATTCACAATAATGCCTGCTGATCTTCATGCACATTATGATTTTTTTAAATGTTTTATTCTACTAATATTTTAGTGTGAACTTTTTTTTACCTGTTGTAGCATGGTTCAGGTGGCTTGAACTCATGTGCATGTTATTACCTTTTTTTCACATAAGTTATTATTTTCCCGGCTTGTGTATAAATCCCACTTTATCATCACATTGTTTTTTTTTTAAGTGCAAGTAGTGTTATTTAAACTTTAAAACTGGAAACAACAGTTTTCTTTGTCATGCATATTGAAAAGAAGTGCAAGGGATGTGCAACTCCTTTTGAGATGTATGTCCATTGTGATATCTTAACTGGAATTCAAGAAACTTCTCAAAGCTCCTTTAATATTTTAATGAGATTTTTTTATGGCATCTGAAGTATATTCTTTCAAATGTTTCATATTATAGATCTGTATTATTATTTTTGTCGTGCACTTTTATCATCATACTGATCATTTTAGTGAGTTATCAAATGCATTATTGCAAAAATATATTATGCCAAAAACTATCAATATTGTTTTGATTTATTACTTTTTTCTTTTTATCTCACCCATAACCTCCATTTTTGGAATTGGTCTGTAATTCTTCTGTTTTGGGATCATTTTTCTTGTCCTCTTTTGGTACATTTTCATTTTGAATCATGTCATTGGATTGGATTTCTCATGTAAGGGGGTCAGAGTAATCAAATGCACAGTAAAGCTTTGAGTTTTCCAGATTGAAAAAAAAATTTCTTGTTGTAAGTTATGGCCCAGACAAATCTTGCTGATTCAATTACGTCTCTCCCTCCTGCCCTTTCCAATTCTAAAACCTTCTCCTCCCATAATTCCTCCTGACATCCGACCCCTGCCCCCTCCCCCCTCCAATTGCCAAAAAAAAATATATAACAGGTGAAGTTTCTTTGGAAGCTGAAAAGACTTGGTTACTGTATGAATGTGAGAGGTGGGGGCTCAATTATAACCTTGAAGGTAAGATTGCTTTAGAATTTATATTTGATCATGACCGTTTAACCATATGGGTGTGACCTTTCTCCCTCTTGGTCCTTAAAAACAGTTGCTCACATCAGTTCATTCTATGCATACTTTTCCTTTTATTGCATCACCACTCGGTGCATGCCTTTGAAGAGTCCATTTTCATTTTTCTTCATTTTCACCCTATTTTTTTAAGCCTCATGTTGCACTCTCCTGTGGTGAAGTAAAATGCAGTAAAGATATTTTTAAAAAGTCACAAGACTTACTTTCTGCCCTGTAGCTCTTTTGCATGGTATAATTTAATACATAGAGCAAACAATTTAAAGCATTTTGATTTTCTTTTCAGTCTATTTTGGCTTGTGACAAGTTGTTTCTTGATGTCTGTCTCCAGCTCCTGCACATTTAGTGATATATTCCCAAACACAAAATGCCTGCATCTTATTCACTCCTCAGAAATAGATTGATCACTATAATTTTTAGATTTAATGATTGTGTATTACTGTTATAAGCTCAGGTAGTGAACTTATGTTTTGTGATTACATTAATCACACTTGGGCAAATTCTTAAGCCATTTTCAGTAGTCCCACCAAAGCTGCACGGGCCACAGTCCTGGAAAGATTTTTAATCCATCGATATGGAAACAAAGGTCTTGATGGAAAAACAGGGATTGGGTTTCTGGCTTTTAAGAGGCCTCCACATGTGAAGTAGATGATGCATTGCTGTGCTGAAAAAGACATTCCAATCATTTGTTAATGAAATGTACCCCTGGATTTCACAAAATGTCTTCCCTCTCAAAGAAGGGATATATAATATGTAGTTCTGCTTGCATTCAGCCCCATTTCCTCACCACAAAATTTTCAAATAATATTTTGAACACTATATTTGGTAATAAGGGGAAATTAATTCTTTAATACTGTAGGCATAAACCTATAAACCACCAACAGAAACATTTAAAACATACCCCAATAAATTTTTATATTGGGAAATTCTCATAGTCATACTTTACTCTGGTAAAAATACTTGGTTCATTTTTTTCTGGTAAAATATAACTTGAAAATATGCTGCAATTTAAAATAAAGAACTTAAATACGTTGAGAAACATGAATAAAATGTTTGTATTTTCTTATCTATATTTCAAGATTATGATTTCCATTCCTATTTCATGTTTAACACAGGAAATATTTGCATTCAGCAATTCCAGCTGGGTAGAATCAAATTAATAATGAATAGTGCAAACTATTAAATTATACACACATTTTACATTTTCCTTTATATAAGTTGGAATCAGAACCGATATTTGGCTGAAAACACTTCGTTTTGTAACTTATTACAATACTATGAATGTATAGAGTTATTTATGTAAGAAATATGATAACTTGGAGACATTTTTGAACCATCTGGTTAAAAGGTAGAATTCATCAACTTCAGTTTTCAGTCAGAGAGTTAACTAATCTTTCATCATTTTCTATTTGGTTTACTCCTCAATATTATTAAATTATTATGACTGATGGTCAGACAACATATTGTCAACCATGGATGTTACACCTAGAGAATATTGATCAGCAAAATTATTATGTGGATGTTATTTACACTATTTGGAATGTGCTTGCAATATTTACTTATTCTTGATTCCCTTGTGTCGATTAACTTCAATGTTATTCAAATTCTTACTTCAGTTAATTTGAAAATATTTTATTGTGGAGTAAGATGCATGGCCCCAATGAGCAATAGGCAAAAAGTAGGACAGCTGTGAAATTATGAAGTCGGCTACATTGTGTTACTGCTATCACTATTACTTCACAAATTATAGTTGCTCCTCAAGCTGTTTTAGAATGTTAATTACTTTCTGGTTTTTCTTATCAAGCATTAACTTTGTGGCAGTTGATTTTGCTAATTCATTATCAATTTGAGAAATCAATTAGATCTTATAAAATGAATTTGTGCCACATCATATGATATATTAGTAAACTATGAGATCTCTCTTCAAATCAAACTGCCTTACTATAGGATGTAAAATCTTGTCTGCCTCAGTCTAGAC
The DNA here is from genome assembly GCA_002093875.1 of Calopteryx splendens. Lineage (NCBI taxonomy): Eukaryota > Metazoa > Arthropoda > Insecta > Odonata > Calopterygidae > Calopteryx > Calopteryx splendens. Next base: position 53,603 of record LYUA01000258.1, on the reverse strand, counting down.
AAAGTGATTATCTGGTAAGCCAAAACCTTGTGTCGATAAATATCCAATGCCTTACCTTGATCATTCTCTTGTGCAAGAAAATTATTTTGCTTACTTTTTAAATTCCACTTTATTATGCTGAAGGTTTCTAATATCATCCCTCCAGATATTTATTCTTTTCAACCCAACAAAATGCATTTGTGTTTTCCAAATTATTCATTTACTATAATATTTAACACTTATGAGGTGTCCACCCAGTGAATGAACTGCATGAATATATTATTGCACAAATTATGTCTTCTGCAAGTGGTTTCTGCTAAATACACATCTTTATGGCTTGCATTGGGTTTATGGGTATTTAATAGGCAGTTATTTGATAGAACTGGCTTGGGGTATGCTCACTTTTCAATGATTTCTAGTTCTTCATATTCTTTTAATCAGAAAAATAGCACAATGATGCATATGCTTGAGCTCTCGTTAATTGTTGAAATACATGCCAACATTTCTCATGATCCATTTCTATGGTCTCACCCTAGATCAAATTCATGTGTGTATGGCCTTATCACGCTCAGTCCAGGCTGCACAGGACACAGTTGAAAGATTTACCTTTCTTCAAAATCATTCTTATGTGATCACAGGAGATTTGTTCCTGTTCTGGGTGGTCAATTCTTAGCTTATATGGCCTTGAGTGATGTATCACTTTCTTTAAAGCAATGCTAATGTTTTAATTGTCTATGTTACGGGTCCAGTGCATACCTAACCAAGTTTGCTGCTTGTGTGATGTACTGTCCCGAAATTGATGGGCACTTTGAAAATCTGGCTGCAATTTCTCATTCAGAACACTAACCCAGTGCAATTACCTTTGTTGATATAGTTCAACCAATATGTTGGTCATTCAAAAGATAAAAGTTACTAAACTGATGGTTATTTACATAAGAAATGCAATTAATTTGAGTAGTGAAATTAGTATGGAGTAGGCAGGAGTGATAGGCTCACCCTGAGAGGGAATGGGAAAGAATTGCAGACTCCAGTTGTCTATCTTCGAATTGAAAACAAATTGATACATGAATTGATTAATGCATAAGTGGTTTTATAATTATTGGAATATTTTATCATCATTTTTAAAGGCATAGCATGAAAGAAACAGGTTATATGTGTAGGGATCAAGAATGTTTTTGGAAAAACAATTTCTTTCCTCTAGAAAATCAGTTCAAACTTGTTTATTTTGTTTTTTCTTTTTACAAAGTTTAATAGTAATTGATCAGAGGTTTTATTAATGGAGTTGCAATAAAATCAGTGTGCGAACATACCCTAAGAGTTCACTATCTCCAGAATGTTTGTGGTTTTACCTTTTGTGGTCAACAGTCAACAGATCTTTTGGTAGAAGGGCAGGTGTTATTTTCTGGTGTAGCCCATGAGTAAGAAAAAGTTTAATTCTGCTCTGTTATGCTATTTAAATATAGTGTGGTGTTAAATAGTCTATGATCATTGTCTATTCTAATCAAATAGTTTCCTAGCCAACTTGAAAACAATTTTATTATTTTTACCAGCCATTTTCCATGCACCTGTCTGGATTCTTGGAGGAGCTGGTTATCTGCGAATGCAAGTTTTTAGCCAGCTGGCCTATTCCATCTGTCAGGAGTACCTGTTCAAAGTTGTATGTGCCATAAACTGGTGTGACAACAATTCAAAATAGAGCATTTTTAGTTTAGGCGATAAAAGTTCAACTATTGTGCTAATTTGAACTAATGGACTAGTGGGACTTGCACAATGTCAAAAAGTGAATCATGGATAGGAAAGAAGCTGGAGGGAATAATTTTTCAAATTTGATGTAAACTAGAGATGTGTATGAGCCCATTTTTCTAACCGACCCCATCAACCTATTAGTGCATTCACTAATTAATCCATTGGCAGGGAGTGTGAATGCTTTTTCAGACATATTTCTTGCACTTTAAAGATAACTTCTGGCTAAATATTTGCTTATGACATGGAATTTCCTCTGCTCTTGAAATACCCAGCAGTAAAATGGCTCAACTTAACAAGTAATGTGATGATATGTGCCCAATATGTTGAAATCAGAGGTGTTCTCCATGCATACCAAAATAGGAGCTAGGGTGCCACTGAAAAATCTCTTGAAATCAAAATTTCATTGTTTTGGGGGAATGATTAAACTGATTATGCCTAAATTCTTTCCCTGTAGAAAATAAAAGTGGATATAAAGGAATTGCGGCTCTCCCAAAAATGGCAAGTGTCCCAACTTTCACTGCCCATGGAGGCTCAGATTTGTACATCCCAGGAAAGGGATAGGTTAAAACTGATGAGTGCCATCTCACTTGGAACAGTTGTAGGGGGTTTGAAATGAGGGTCTCGAGTCTAGTAATACTTTCACAGTTCCTCACAGCTTCTGTGAAAAACTCTGCAATTTCATTTCTGGCAATCAAAGCATTGAAAGCATCTAGTTCATGGAGTATTCATTGATAATGTGATTCCCTGTGGAATTGGAATTTTTATTTTAGAAACAGTTTATATAATCTGGCTGTTTACTAAGTCTTTTAATGCCAAATAAATTTGACTGTAACATGGAATTTGGTGAAGGAATGCCTGAGTAGCAGGATGCTTACAAACATTTTTACAGAAGCAAGGGTAATTGGGGTTTGGGTACTTAAATTTGCTTGTCATTATGAGTGTTCCTTGAATGCATCTGAATACAGTTAATTGCTGCCCTTGCCAAATTGTTTTTGGGGTGATAGTTCAATATACTGCTCAGTGCACATCCAATTCAAATGTATTATATTCAGTTAAAGTGCCCCAAACTCTAACTTTAATTTTTTTTAAACTTCAGTTGATTCAAAGCCCATTAGTATTTTTACCAAATTAGTTAGATCTCTTGGCAAATTATTCAAACAGGAAGGTCTTATTATTAGAGAAAAGAGAATAAGAAAATAATTTGGAACATTTTCTATCATTTTGTAATTAAAAAATATACCTCAACTCGCCATCCTATTCTCTGAAGGTAGTGTAGTAAAAATTTTTCTGATAGTGTTGTAAACACATTATTCAATAAAAATTTTGTGCCATAAGTGTCTTAGTTATCTACAATATAAGTTATCTTTGGTGAATCTCTCTACAAAGGTGATTTGTTGGTTGTTAACTATCACTATGGAACCATCCAATTGCATTTTATCATTCACTCGCACATTCACGTTTAACCATTTGCACTATACTGCTAAGTGGTACTTGGCATAAAAAATCTTAAAATGACTCCAACACAAGCCTTTCTCAAAAGAAGTTCTTGGAATTTTTTTTATTTTCAATGATGAATTTACATTCATTGGATGTCCCAGGAATGCACAGTTTACTCCCATCAAAATGCATTGATGGACGTCTTTTTTTTTTTTAGTGTTCATTATTCCCCTTTGGAAGTTTGTGGCTGGTGAAGCCAAAATTGCTACAGGGATTTACATTCTTTGCCCAGTGAGTTAAAAGTTATAGCAGCTCTTTATTTGAAGTGAATCACGAACCCGCAGTTAATTTCTGTTGTTCCCTGTGGTAGTTGGTGAGCACCAGGGTAATTTTTATTTTACCCCACTGTGCATCACTATTAGCTGTTGCAATTTTCTCAGTAAAACACTGCTTTTTTTTAGGTCCTCCAAATATGTATTCGCCATCTCTTAGAATATTGAAAAAATGTCATTCGCGTTGCAATTTCAAGTGTTCACAGATTAATTTTCTTCTGCAATTTCCTTCAGTAATCCCCTTACTGCAAAATAACTTCTTAAAATTTCACAATTCCAATTTACCAAAACTGAAATGGTCAAAGAAAATTTCACTCGTGTGTTTTTAGGAGTTAATTTCTTTATGCTCACTGGTATGGTTGTTTTTTTATCATCTGCAACCAGGATTGAAATGATAGTTGAGAGTGAGCGGCATGCAATTTTTGACACCCTGTGCAGGGTTAAAGGTTAACGCTCAGGGAGACATAGCTGTATGAGTATATGTGGATATCCTAACCTTTCAATTTTAACTGTCCTTAATTCCTTTGTGCAATTGTTTCCAATGCAGCCATGTCCCATCAAGAAGAGAGTCAGTCCACACCAGCTTTACTCCACATGCCTGCCGACTCAGCGCTGTCAGGCGGTAGTAGTACGGGAGGTGTCAGCAGCATCCCCGGAGAGGCCACTACATCCTTGGGTATCATTCCTGAGAACAACCTCCTCGAGAGCTACACACGGTTGTCCATAAGCTTGGAAGAGAATGGACTCTTCAAGGTGAGTCTCTCATTCATTCATACCGCAGCAAATATGTTTTTGTATTCGATGTTTTTATGAGAATTTTCTTTCATCCCTCAAAAACCACCAGAGGCTGAGGAGGAAGATAGAGATACCAGAATTTCCTGGTTGGCATTTAAAACATTCGATCGTTAAATTCAATAGATTTCACTTTTGCTGCCATATTGGTCACAGGTACTCATTATATCTGTATAAAATTTTACCAAATATGGCATATTATAGTTAGCATTTTAGAACATCATGATTATTGTTTTTTCATGCCTTAGTTTTAACTATTTTCATTTTTCAAACATGAATTATTGAAGCACTAAATGAATTGTTTCATAAATTGGTATTAATGATAGACTGAAAATATTCTTTTGGGAAGCAAGAAAATCTGCATTATATCAACATTTCCTTAATATATTTTTCATAAAATTAAAAGTAAATGAAAGCTTTGTTATTATGTCTGTCTTATATTTTACTTAATTTATTACTGAATTTTTTGGACCTGGTTTCAGTGTCCTAAAGGAAGTATGCACATATATTAAATGTGTTAATGCAAAATGACTTTGCCATTAATCTTATGCAATACGTAAATATATGCTGATTGAACCTCCTTAACAGTCATTTATTAAAGAAAATCTATGTTTTATAATCCCAGTTGTGTCTTTCAATCTTAAAATCCTTACATTATTTTCATGACAGAGGAGTATCAGCACATGTGTTCTGTGCTAGAATGGTAATTAGTCCTACTGGTATCATGTCATAATCAAGGTATTAGTGAGAACATTTGAACATAGCCTGAAACCCTGGGGTGTAAGCTGACATTTTGGTACCCAATAAAATATATTTTTAATATCAAATCATGAAATCATTCGACTCATTATTGTCAGGCATACTTGGTCAGGCTTATTTCTGTTCAATCCATAGAAAATATTAGCATTTATACAATCTATTGAAGGATTGACCTAGCGAATGTTGAGGATATTTGTGTTATTGATAATTCGTAGGGTAGTTTTTAGTATAAATGCAAACCTATTAATGTCCTCTTCGCAGTAGTGAGTAACTAACAAATGTAGTTTTTATTGTTATCTAGTAGTATGAATCTTGGTTAAAGTTGTGATTAGTTAATAACCATTTTAAAAACAAAGGTTTCTTTTATCTCAATTTGGTTTTGTAAATCTGACTGCACCCAAATGGTATTTTGTGGCACAACCTTGTTTTATTTTAGGTTTTTTGTAATAGCTTTAGTAATTATCTACCTATCACTTGCATTCAGCCTTCAAAATTTGGATTTTCTGACCTATGATTGGATTTTAAAAAATTGTTTGTCTGATGGATGGAAACTAATGTTTTGTAAAACTATACTGTGTTCCTTAATTTTATATAAAAGAGATTTTCTTATATTTATTTATGATGTTTATGATCTTCATATATAAGTTGATGTGATCTTTTTTTCCACCTGATTTGAAATGGACATATTTTCTCTTCAAATTTGTTGAAATACCCATAAATTCCTTAAGTTATTTTCATGACTTATGTCCCCTTTTACATTTACTGTTGCAATAATTTAGTGATAGCTTCTTGATTAATGATGATTAAGTAGAAAAACATTGAGCAAAATTGCACGTAAATATTAACAAATACCATCAAAATGAAACTTGAAAGCAAGGGGTTATGGTGGCTGGAATGTGGTGCCTTCAATGTTTATTGTTTGGATTTGGTATCTAAAAAGTATCCTTAGTAGGCCCAAGTGTTCATATTTGCCTCCTATAATGCATATCAGTGAGTTTTAAGATGCCAATGTGGAGCTTAGAAAAACTTTACTGGTCCATATCAGGAATTGAAAAAGTTTAGTTGCTTTACATTAAGGTTTCCCAAAGTACAAAGTTTGATGTACATGCATAACTAAACTGCAGGTCCCCCAAAAATATGAGGCACTGAGTAAGATATTGCAAGTAGGAAAGGGGTTCAGTTGTTTTTATTAGGTGTTTAAAGTAGCAAAATGAGCAGGGATACCTCATATTTTGAAGCCGAGGGTGTGGACCTATAAAGACATGATAGTTCAGTGATTAGACTGGGCTACTGACCAAAGGGACCCAGTTCAATTCCAAGTGTTGTCTCTGGGCGATTTCAGTCTCACTAAAAACTGATTTTTTGGGTACCTGGTCATCCTGGTAAACCACAGGTAGCTCAGGGAAAGGAACTGCCCCCATACCCTTATGTGCGAATTTCACATGCCAGTGGGATAAGTATTAGGTGAGCTCTACCCTCATCTACCAAACCGACCTTAAGGCTGATAATTGAAATGTACTTTTTTTTATATCCCCTGCAAGTTGCACTACATCATGGCTGATTTCACATGCATCTGATTTAATATTCATGAATTGTTTTTAAGTAATCATAGCAAGGAGATTAACTTAAAAAAGCAATTCCCCATGTTTCAATTTTGGCATTGATGTTCATGACTATTTGCAGGAAGTAACTAATCAGCAATACTGCGTTATCTAAGAACCCTAATTTAAAATTAATATGAGGTCATTTTGACCAACAGAAATCATTTAACACTGAGTCTACATTTTTGGTTATTGAATCTGTAGTACATGATACTCCAACGAAAATCATTCATTTTAATTATACTTTGGACCTTGTATGCTAAAGCTAGAGTGTGATGTAGACTTAATTAATTTTTAAACGCAATGAAAATATCAGTTGTCAATGAGTGTACTACATTTCTCATTAGGTCATGCAGCCAAAATTAAGGTTTTTTTTACAGTAGGTGATGTACAATGTATCTATTGTAGGAGTTAGTGCTTTTGGTTACTAGCGTGCTGGAATTTAGGTATAGCGCATGATTGATCTTGTGGACTAAGCATTAATAAACAAGTGCTTATTCCATGCAACCTGCACAAACAAACCAATTGCAGCTCTTACAAAAATCTCAATGCAATCAGCTCAACATGCACTGTTGTATATTACATGATGTGTCATTCCTCGCTCCCCCTGCCACATGCCCTAGCAGCGATTTCGATTTGCGGGGAATTGTGTAGATTTTTTTTAGATTCCTTGGATTGGAATTCTCCAAGGACTCAAAAAATCAGATGGGCTACCATCTTCAAGTTGAAGAAATTCCTATCCTGTATTCATCCCATAAAAGTGTAATTTTTGTTTTAAATTCCAGTATTTCCCTTTCAGCTCTGTTAATCTTAATGATCAATTTATTCTAACAATGGGGCCCTGCTTTCAATCCATTCTCACCTATCAAAAAAGGCAGCTGCTGAATGCATTGTTGATTGGAGGTTAATTTTGTATCCACCATGGTCTGACCTATGTTGCATGCTGAAATTATTCTTGATGACTCAAGCAGTGAACCCATTTACAGAGGAAACTTTTGTTCATTTCAAGCTATGGACAAATTGAAATCTACCGACATATTTTCATACTATAGTTCAGGGAACTCGTTGATATTGATTTCAGATTTTTCATTTCAGATTGTATCGACAGATTTGGCTATTTGATTGATAAAATTATATGTAAATACACCTATCAATTTTTTAATGCATGCTATTAATCAGTCAATTTTTTTTTGTTAACAAAGCAAGGAATAAAGTACCATAACAGTGCATGAAATAATAAAATACCTGTGAGCCCCTTCTTATATACACTTGAAGTTTTAGCATCTTGTACTTGGGAGCAATCCACATAATAATTTTTTAGCTCCCCATCGAGTGTAACAATAATATACCTGGACTTGCGAGTGTTTTCATGTAAAATGGTCAATGAAAATGTCATGAAATGTGTTGAATACTTAGAAAAAAACTATTTCAAGTGCCCTTTTCTCACCACTACTTAGGTAGATGTAAAACATGTACATAATTAAATTTTACTCTAAAACTCATGGTTTTATCCTAATGCAATTTTTTTTCCTGTTTGAAGAGAAAAAAATTTATAATAACTCAGCGATGGCAAAGATAAGATTATTTTTGTGGAAAAAAATTGTGAAAAGCATGGCTTAACTTAAAAAAACTTGAAAACATGTAACATATCGACAGATGGTTGGGGTTTGCTTGTATTTATTATTTTAGATCTGCATTCTATATTAGTATGATGATTTAATATTTTGCCTACTAAAATATTATGATATACTCTATCTTATAAGGGTCATCAATAACTTGAATGGGAATTCTTTCTTCTCAGAAATGCTACATACCAAGGATTATATTGGAGTTGGTGACAGGTCAAAGTTGAAATATGCATTCGATAAGAAAGTTCCAAAGCAATCTTTGCTTAAATCTCTGGCTATTTGGAAGTTAAGCTTGAGAAGATTGAAAATTCACATCATTTATTGATTGACCTTTGCATAATTCTTACAAATAAATTCTGGGCTCCACTGTAATTGCTTTTTAGTCACATAAATTATAATTAGTCACAGGCATTGATTTTCATCACTGAATTACTTACTTATGGATAAGTTCCCATAATGTGCCAAGGCATGTTTGCTTTCTGCATCAAAAACCTTCAGTATCCTCCAGAGCTGAGGACTTTATTTTTTTTTCTTTTATCATTTTTCTTATCTATTCTCTTCAGTCATTCCCTTTCATCCAAGCCTCCCATCTCCCGTAGCGTGTGAATTAGATACTTAAAATTTTGAAGAATGAAGGATTATCCAAAAATCTAGGCATGGTGCTGGCACAGTATTTGTGTTCTTTTTGAAGCATAAACTTAAGCTTCAATAGGTTGTGAGAGTTAGATATTAAGACTTCAACTTCGAGAGAGGAGAATTGTTTTGCTTCTCAAGAAAATTGCTTTCATTCATACACTGTGAATAATGGGAACTAACCATGATCTTATAAATTTTTCAAAAAGTGGCCTTCACTTTGATGAAATGCTCCATTATTATTTAGCTCATATTTACTGCAGTTCCCATAGTAGTAGGTACTTAAAATATTTGATAGCAAAGATGTCAAAAGTTATGAAATGAAAACATATTCATCCCTGATATGAGAGTAAGAAGAGAAACTTGAAAAGATGTCATTCTCAGGGTTATCTCCTAGAATATGAGATTGGTCCCACATAATGTTCAGTATTTTGCACATAGCCCGTTTCTTATCGAACTCCATCAGTAGGTGTCTCGCACTCAAAGAGAGTCACAGTCATTGCAACAGGCTGGATATTCTCTTCCGGAAAGAAATACGAGTGGATTAAGAAAACTATCCTCATGCATGTGATTGCAATCCCTCCCCTTCAACTTCTAAGTGGACCACGCTGATTTCGTGGGCTTTATGATTTGAAGTTTGGTGTTATGTATCTAAAATCCTCCACTGCTCCAGGGCTATCATTGTAGGCTATCAGGGTTTCTCATTGTAGCCTGTAGATCATCATCTGTAGATATCAGACTAGAGAAGATCTCAAATTCGCTCTGTGCTTATTTTGCCGCTGTATCAGCCCTTTCGTTTCCGGCTATTCCAATGTGTTCAAGATTCCAAAAGGAAATTATTCGGCCTCCAGTTTCACCAAGGGACAAGAGTAAAGAGAGAGCAGATTAAATTTCTTGGAAAAGAGGGTGTTTGGGAGAGAACCTGGGGATGGTTTGCAGTGCTCTTACGGAGTCTGAGGAGACAAGGAAGCAAGTGTTGCTGCATTAAAATTTAACCCTAGTGCTCTCTTTCATATTCCATTGAAAACTGGGTTACAAAAGAGACAGTGTAGGAGATAATTGCCCTGGTGTAAGTGTATGTTCCCGTGGATTATTTTTACAGAGAGTACTTATGTAGTTCACTGGCTTTTATTAACCAGTGTGCATAGACTATGGCCATACAAGGTTGTATTTAGGAGTACTGTCCTTCATACTACTTAAAAAATTGGAAGGGAAATATGATGGTTTGGAAGATAATGGTCCTGATTTACATATATGTAATCGTAAATCATTTGTTTGGAGATTAATTTTTTCCCACCAGCCAATAAGTAAACTCTCAATAAGTAAACTTTGACCATATAGGTTTGTATTTAGGAGTACTTTATTTTATATTCTGCTGAAAACTGGCAGATGAATGTGACAGTTTAGGAGTAAATGACCCTGATTTATGTTTATAGTCCTGTGAATAGTTTTGTTAGAGAGTACTTTGTAGTCCACCAGAGGTGCATAAGGCTTTGACAGTAGAGTGGTAGTATGTCATATTATATCAATTGATGAATGGGACCCTTAAAAAGATAAGTCATAATGTTAGTGTATGTTAAAAAAAATCACCTTTTAAATCTATTGTAATTGTATAATATGAGAGTTAATGTAGCAGACGTTAACTAATATTTTAGATTTTTCCTTAGTTGTACAGTATATACAGTATTTACTCGTGTAAGCCGCGCCCTCGTGTAT
>LYUA01000257.1:1185343-1197049 GCA_002093875.1 Calopteryx splendens | reverse complement strand
TTCTGCCGAATCCGAGCCGAATCTTGGAGTCGAAGGTTTACAGAATAACCCCTCTGGGCATACGCCCTATCTTTTCTGAAACATTGGCTTTCCACTGTGTCGATTTCTGCCGAAAATAAGAATGCTTGCGTTTTGTTTTGATTGGTTGCAATGTTTAAGTCGATGGACGATCCCGCCGACTGTGAAATACGGTCGTTTTATCCGATTTCTGTATGCATGGAAGCTCGAACCTGCTGAAATTCATCATCAGATCGTTGAGATTTATGGTGGCCATCCAATGAGCGATGATTAGGTAATGGGTGGGTAAGGCAGTTCAACGAAGGTCGAAAGTATATGCGTGATGGACCAAGGGGTGTGCGGCCTTCTGTTTTCAATGAAGATTTGGTGAGGATTAAATTGATTCGTGAAAAGACGAGAAAATTCGTGAGAATCGGGGTTTCACGATTTCCTTACTATGCGATGAATTTATTCAAATTTCGAGAGGGCTTCAAGAGGGAGTGTTTGTCATCATTTGCGGTGCTGTTATTTGAAGATGGAATAAACAAATTAGTCTCCAGACGCGACAAGTACCTAACAACAACGGGGAAAATTATGTCGAAAAATAGTTCAAGGTATGGTCTATCGTGTAAAAATAGGTCCAAACAAAAATATCATGAGTGAAGTTTTTTTTTCATATAAAGCCGATAAGTAGGTACTTATTGAACGCGGTTGGCTTCGCAGCTTTTTCCGAGCACCAGAATCAATGGACGGAGTGTCCACATAGTTCTCCAAATGGCCATTATTCCTCTTCCTTTCTTTTTTATACCACCTTGTTTATCATTTTATCTGCCCATTTAATCTTCAGCATCCGTTCCCGGCGGAAGTGGAAGATCAGTTGGACAGATAAATCGTATCGGCAACGGTGTTCGAAAGATCCAAATCTCCTCCCTGGTCCGCTTTTCCAATGGTTCCATGTATCTAATCCATGAATATTTTCCGGTGCTTATTTTTTTCTTTTCTTTTTCGAGTCCTCTGTGAGCGCAGCAGTGGCCTCTTCATCGTGCTCCACCTTGCTCACAAACGTCGAAATCCTGTTTTTGGAATTTGTTGGGTTCGTCGTTTTGGCCAAAAGAAGTGAAATCCGATTGGCGGAATAAGCGCTCGACATGTGGAAAATTTGGGATACGTTCTCCGTCTTTCTTCTGGGATTTACGGTTGGAGGATCAAACGTCTTCTTCCGCTCAAGCCTTTACCTGGGGCTCAGTGTTCTCCGAGATAATTCAGTCGACTTTGGGCATTCGGCATTGCGTCCGAAGTGAAATAGTTTTTCATAATCTCCTTCTCGAGGCATTTTATTTCGCTTTCTGCCCTCCGCCGGCACGAAAAAAATCGATGTCAACTAATTTATGATATTTTTACGGAAGCGGAAGAGTAGGTTAGGCCAGGCCGAGAAAAGTATATCACGATGTCGAAAAAGTTCGATGCAGGGTGGTCCGATTTTTTATGCTCTGCTGTTATGCACTGTTAAGTTTAAATGATTAAACGTCGCTACGAGCGTTCGTTTGAGGACCTTTGGAGGGAAGAATATTTAATGCTATATAGGAATTTTTTTTAAGTTAGGGGCAATAAGGACTTCGGATCTTATCCAAAGCTGAATCAATCGACCGCTTATTCTTTTCGTACTTACCACGATTTTAAAATTAGAGAATTACATTTCGAAAACAACTTAGGGAATCTTTGTCTTCATATAATACTCTCTAGCAATGCCTTGTACGAAACAAAATCGATGCGACAGTAAGCATATATCACTCTCAATTACACTAATTTGATTAACTTTTATTCAACTAACTTCCCTAATCCAATTCCTCTACTTGAATTCTCTCCCCTGCATCGTTAGACAGCAGGGTTCGCAAATTACTCTGACTACCACGTTCAACCTTATTTTTCTCCGTTTACACTTCATACTTGGCAGTAGCGAGTGCCCTCGTCTAAACATGTGACAACGAAGAACTTTCCCTGGTGAAGTCACTGATCGTCGTAAAGGAGATTTTAATTTTGCCAACGTTTATTGATTGCTTATTAAGTAACGAGGTCAAATACATAGATGAATAAATAAATTATTTTCGAATCAACAACCGCCTTGAGACGTTTTCGATGTCGGGGTAACGTTACACTTGAGGAGAGAAAGACGTTGTTGAGCGCCTCTTTCTCACGTCCCTCACCGCAGCCGATGTGGTTTTGTTTTTCCACTGAATGATGAACTCGTCATGAGTAACCGGTCGTTGAAGGTGAAGGAAGAGAACAATGCATTATATTTTGTTTATCTTTTCAGACTTCGCCTTGGAAAATTAGGAATAAATAAGAATTCGAAATTGACGGACCGAGTCTGTTTTTTGTTGTTAAAGGAAAAAAAACTTTCCGCCAGGATAGTCCTGTGTGACTGTTAAAAGGGTACTCAAGTTTGATAATCTATTCTTCATCATTATCAGGTGTTAGGTGTATCACGTTTTATTATCCAGAATAATAACAGTTGGGTTTTTTGTTCGAAATCACTGTTCCAGATACACATTGTTGAATTTTAGTTTTCGATGTCAGTAACATTGTAACATCGTTTTCGATACTACAGATATTACAGAAGCCGCTATCCCAAACTCTAGGGACTGCTGATTACTAATGCATAGTTTAAAGCAGGCATCTCTATATGGTTCGTCACTTTGTAAAACAAAGTCACCTCCGAACATGGTACATGTCGTTATTTCTCCACAAAGTTTACCATGATTAATAACGTGATTGAGCCACCACCTCGATAATTGACGAAATTGCACCTGTTAGTATTGGTCACGGGCAAAGCGCAATTCATCGTATTACACATATTTTAATTTTATTTTAACAGGGTTGAATCTGGCATCTCCCAGTTTCCGGACGCATATATACAACTCTGGAAATTGTGTTGCATAACTGCTCCTTTCGTGGGTCATGTAGGTTTGAACCATAAATACCGAGAGTAGCAAAGGTTCAAATCCTGAACTATTCAAATTATATTTGTATTGCATAGCTCGTTCATGTGTAATTTTACTCGTTTAACGGACATTAAGATGGGAAGGACATTCAAATTTCACTCGATTTCAATTAACTCCGATAGCAAAAACCTTAGATTTTGGTCTCCTTCAGTAGCTTAATGCAGGAAGAAATAGTCTTAACCTGTGAAATACATTAGCCTTTTCGATTTTTAGAAATTTGACCGCTAATTGCGTCTACTGTTTCAAAGGCGAATTCTACCGCCCTTCCAATGTTAAGTATAGCCAGTTGGATTACGGCACTACTCGTTTGTACGCAAGCTGATGAAATTAAATTGCTTAAAATTTGTTACAAACCCTTTTCTGCGTTTTCGATCTCATGTTTTCACAACGAATTTCAATTTTCGTACTTTACTTAGGTTAAATGATCCAAATACGTCAGCATTGCTTCTGGATCATTTATAGATCCACGCGCAAGCAAAATGCTCACATGGTCATGAGGATGTTAATATTTCCGAGAATCCCGAATTACTTGCAGTCTTGGGGAATAGTTTGAGCTGAAACCAGCGAGGGACGGTGTTGACATGGCGTCCGAGGCATTATCGAATTGCCCGAAACGAATGGATTTCTCATGTCTCATTACTTCCCCGCGTAGAAGTACCAAAGTGTTGGCGCTTAATGCCTTGCAGCTTAAAGGTCTAACTGTAGCTTGAACCCCAGTGAACAGTGTTGCTGCGGTCGGAACAGGGAACGTTTCGCGTTTCACGAACGCTTCGAATTGCAAGTTCCCAGCGGCTGTCTGTCTTTGGAAACTTTCTCAACTAGCTCTGCCTCGGGAGTCTTTCTCGCTCTCTGTATCCCTCGGGAGGAGTCATTCCCCCCCCTCTCTCTCTCTCCCTACCACCCCTTCATCCTCCTCCCACCGCCCCGGAGGCTCTTTCACTTCACCCTCGCACACACACACCCTGCTCGTGTTTCGTCTCGCACCGCCACATCCACCCACCCACGACGGCCCACTCTCTCTCCCTCTCTCTCTACTCCCACCCTCGCCCCCTCCTCCTCTCGATTTCGGGAGGAGTGGAGAAGGGGGGGAGGAGTTCATGAGGAAAGATCGAACTTGAGAGTAGTGACTGGGTGATACGCTCGTGTCACGTGACTTTTGGGATGGGTTCACGAATTAATACAGGGAGTTTGTCGTGCGCTCGCTGTGCTTTGGTATTTCATCGATAAATGAGAATATCATGGTCAATTTGACCCTGGGAGTATCAGTAAGTGTGTATGTGTTGCAGGGAATTTCAAGGCTGCAATGCCTAACGCTGGAAGTGAAATAAAATGCATGTTTTCCTTCGTAGATGCAGTAAATATGGGACTTGGACTTCTAATAATCCCTAGGAAAATATGAGCCTGGTCTACTTTCTAATCCGGTCACATCCTAGTTACCTTCTTTCGTTTGTCTCCCCCATATTTTTTAAGTCCTAACCCTTTAAATAGTTAAAACCGCGCTACTTAACGATTCTTCCGTTGCGTGTTAATTTATCCGATCAGGGTTTCAATTCGTCAAATTTTGGGGTGCTTTCAGGTTTTGACCTCTGTACTTCAAGTAGGGATAAACCTGTTTTGATTTTCTCCCCCGTTATTTCCCTTGTGAGGAAGAAAAAAGCTTATATCGATGAAGACCTTTGATATTTGAATCGATCGAGTTCTATTCTTTGGATAACATTTTATTTAGGATGCTAGTTTTTAGAATTTTCTACTACATTCCATCGGAGACCTACCTTATCCGGTAAATTACCAATAATAAAACATATGTATCTACGTAGTAATGAACGTAAATTAGTTTCGGTGCATTTATCTACTCCAATGATCATTGATTAATTTAGTATGGTCATCGTTTAGATATGAGTAATACGCTTACATGGATTACTACATCTCTCGGATTTTTTCAAAAAGGGTTTTCCAGCCTCAGCCATTAATCCTTTGGAAAGCCTTATTGGCAGAAATGTTTGAGCTGTCATCCTAGCTGGGGATTTACAAGGGCTTCAGTTTGGGGTCCCAGTTTCTCTCGATTTCGATGAAAGGGTCTTGACTTTTCTATCTTGTTTCAGGCTGAAAATCCCTTATCCTCTTTTTTTTAGATCCACATTCTCTATGGATATGAAATTAATGTGTAAGAGGTTATTGATCAGTCAAAAAAACTTTCAGCATTTTTATTTTTGGCTTCGAAGAATATTTTCATTCTGACATGATGGCGGTGACAAGCGGTTGATTTAATCTTATTTCCTCGTAATTGGCACTCTAAAAGGATGCATGTAAAAACAACTAGCGAATCAGACATCGCCACAAACAATGAATTATGTTGTCATCTAATTAATCGCTACATGTTCTCGCACGCATGCCTTTCTCGGCCGTGGTTCCAAATAAAATTAAGTGTTCGATGATGATGATGCCCAAGGTTAACTTCGCTGGCCATTTATTTTTTTTCGTTCGTGCTTATTTTGCACAGCTTTGAGAAATAATTTTCTGTGTTGCATCATTTTTTTTTTAAATTGGCCGGTTAATTTCCTTTTTGAATATCTTCACCCTTTTTCGTCTAATGCAAGTGTGCTCTGACACTAGTGTGATATTATTTATTCTAGCCATTAACATTGTGCTATATTGCACAATTTGTCTCATGTTTTAAAAACGTTTCACGGTTTTTTAATCATAAAGTAATTATTGACATGAGGACACGTATTAGCTTGCTAAGGATAAGAGTTACAGATCAACAGAATAGTTTCACTCTTTTTATGCATGGTGGAATTGTTAGTTAAGTATGCTACACACAGCTTTGATATTTAACATAAAAAGACACTAAAATCAATAATCTCATATCTTCCTTCTGGCTTATTGCAATCATAATTTCTTCTACAAAATATTCTTTTTTCCGCGGTGAAGTTCGAGAATATACGTAGGAATATTTCTCCATCTACTCCTTCTTATTATTCTGAAATATATTTCTTCTGATCAATTATGAAATCTCCTTGCTTGCTAAGCTATAGCAACATTTTACATAAAATTATCCATCTCATATTTGATGTGTTAAAAAATCTATATTAATTTTGTATTTTATACGCATGCTTCGCTACGCACGCAGCAGTGACACAATTGGATCTTTCTCCGCTTAATAATAGGCTCTGATCTCAATTTTATTCAGGAATTCAGTGGATATGCCCAAACAAATATTTTCAGAAAAACACTTGTCTTCAGCGGTAATCCGTGGATTCGACTCGGCCATTGCCACGGCAGATAGACCATAAGCACCGTGGCGATTGGATGAAACCGACTTGAGTGAGGCAGCAACTATCAGCCTATAACTCGGAAACTACGCGAAAGATTGAAATCGAAAAATACGTGTATTTTTGTATTTTAAACTCTATCAGAAACAGCAATATGAAATTTGTGAACCATTTCATTGCAAGCAATGCTGTTTACCATGTACGAACGTAGTAACTCTTCTTTTATCGTGAATTTTGAACTCCATAGTGCATAGCCCCTGGACGACGGGTCGGCTATTTGGCGTCCAACACCCCTGTTGCTCGAATTCCCGGTAGATCGCTCGAGTGAGAACATAGTCGCGTCCATTGGCGGGGATGCATGGTGATGACGGGAACAGACAGGTATGAGTAAGGATATAAAATACCCTCGGCTCCAGGGACCCTAGGAATTAAATTGAGTCGTCACGAGAAAAAGATGCGGTGAGGGTCGATGAAAGGGTCTCATTAAGGAATCCCAGATGCGTAGTTCGTTCTTAGTTTTCACTTCAGATTCCATAATTAGGTGGAGGGACTGCGGCCCTTGAAAGGGAGTGGGGCACGAACATTTTGCAAGTCTCGGGAATGGGGTCATTGGGTAAAAAGATGTGAGAATTGGGTTTTCCGGAGAAAAATAAAATAAAAGCGTACCTATTGGCTGATATTGTTGCATTCGGGACCCAATTAGCGTAGCGGGTTTGGAATTAGGATTCCTCGGAATGGGATTGGGCGTTAGAAGTGAAGAGGCTATTCGGGTGGGCTGTCGAAGAAAGGGAGGAGTGGGACGGGAGAAGTCGTAGGAAATGTGACCGGTTGACGCGGAAGTTGTTCGGTACGGGTAAAAATGGTGTAAATGCACGGAGGAGGAAACGGGGGATGCTCCTATGGATTCGATATTCTAACAAGAAACTGAGTTCCTCGTTCCCTCTGTCAACTTTTTTGAGATCTGTGGGACACCGTGATGAGTAAACTTTTTTCAAAAATATTTAGAATTAATGAAAGTGAATTATTTTATCGTTGGATATCATCCCGAAAGATAATTCAATTATAATTCAAATGAGACTATGGATGGGATTAAACATGAGGAAAATGTTTATTTTTTTGTTCTCCTGCTGTGGCGTGCCTACATTGACAAAGTCTCCAAACATTGGCTTAATTATAAACGCGTGAGGACACGAATTGTGGCGTCACAATAGATGCTCAACACCGAGAGGTGGAGAGCGTTTATGAATGCATGCGCGCGTTAACACCGTGTGGGATTTACTCGTCAATCCCACAGTGGCCTTTTTAAATTTTCAGCGCGAAGGTTTTGAATAAATCCACTCACACAATGGAATAATATAGCTTTTTCATAAAAAATCGAATTAAATAACTCAGCGTTTTCTCTCCTATTTCACCCTTTTCTCGCAGGTCGAGCAGTATCTATTTTATCAAAAGATCCTCTGAATTTTTAGATATTTCTTTTATGTGACGGGAGCATCTCACAAGGTGCCATTTATCGAATTTTAGAGCCCGGGGTAATGAATTCCTCTGATGAATAAGGATATTCGTACATAGTGACAATACATCGTGTTGGGTATAGGGGTTGTCAAAGTCCTCTTCTGGGTAATTTTTGAAGAATTTGATACTTCAGATATTGCGGAGCAGTATGAAATAGTAGAATCATGAAATTATTCGGTCTATGGTGTCGCCAATTTGAAAACTACATAAAGGTTTTACTCGTTATACGATGTTTATGGTCAGTTAACTAGTGTTAATTTATAAAACATCGCGATAACTATGATTTAGTAAGGCTGTGACGTCAGCACAATTAGAACCTAGTTAGGTATACCAGGTATCATAGCCTATCGATAACTAGGTATCAAAGCAGCTTACGTAAAACTGAAAAATTCAAATCCTTTGAATATCTTCAATTAAAAAATAGCCAAAGCTTAATTGACATTTATTGTCGATAAAACTTGTTCGATAAATTATTATCGATAAAATTTGTTTTTAATTATTAAAATTCATTCATATGCACCTATTTTTTGTCTTCCAGCTCACCGTGATAATTTTAATTGGCCGTAAAAATAATTACGGTCCACCTTACGAATCACGACATCGGGCTCCCTAAATGCTTATGCGAATGATTGGAATTACATTTTGTATCGGTTACCCTGTGTTGTCGATACACCAAACCCTTGTAATCAACCCGAAGGTTTGTTTTAGTAGGTGAGGGTTGGGCTCAGCTAATACACCAAAGGCGTGTGAAATTCACACCTCAGGGAAGCGCAGCGGGGGGTGGGGCAGTTCCTTTCCCTGTCCCACCTGAGGTGGTTTCCCAGAGAGACCTGGAACTCCAAAAATCACACAGCTTGCGTGAAGCTGGGGGAGTTCTAAATCACCGGAAATCGATCCCGGGATCTCCATCCCAGGGGATCCAAGTTCCCAATCCGAGATCTGGGTCCTTGACGTGTAGCCGAGTCCTCTAACCACAAAGCTACCACGCCACCACCAATTGCAGATATCCGTTGCTAATATGTGCATGCAATAAATAATATGCGTGTTGTAAAATGCTGATGCCACGTCAAATAATTGTTTGTTTGTTACCCTGTAGAATGCTTATGTTGTCGGAAATCGAACTTTCCCAAATATTGGCTTTGCCCTCCGTTTAAAGCCAAAATTCCGTTTTATGATCGCCAGTCCAAACCGACTGATAAAAGCGTCAGTTAACTTAAAGGCGGATTCACTATGGTTAACATTTTTAAGTTCAGTATCGAGCATTTTGAATTGTTTATAAAATCGGATCAATCGGTAACCTCCGCGTTAAACAAAAGTCCACGTTTATATTGTGATTGTATTAAATGAGGCACTATTATGCGGGCCCTAGTAGGAATAGTTTAAATCAAGACGCTATCGCTTGTCGAATCGGGCTGATCTGATATGGAGTATTTTTTCACACCTATTCTTTTTTGAGTGATATGAAGAACTGATATAGGTAAAAGACACAACATCTTCTCTTGGCCTGATCGATTTACATTCTCACTCTTATTCCGGAACGTCACACCCAATCTTTTGGCGCATCCGTCCTCCTCTCCGCTTCGCGATGAACTTTCATGGTTCAGAGATTTTAGAGGATAGAAAAAGTGTGCTGGGACAAACCCTTCCCCCCCCCCTCCCTCCGTCACCCAGCTACCCTTTCCCCCGTTCAAAATGTCGTTAACCTTTCAATTGGGGAGCCGAGTTTGGCCCGCAAATGCCAGTGGCGGCGAGGGAGGACGCGGGGACGGGCTTGAAGGTCTCTCCCCCTCTCTCTCTCTCTCTCTATCTATCTACGAATACTTTTTTTTACGGGCAGAACCGTGAACCCACTTCTTCCGTGGGGCACACGACCGTCCAAAGGCTGCAGTACTACTCGATAACACTCTCTGACCCCTCGTGGTCGTATTAGTTGAGAGGACAAGAGTTCGGTCGGCGTTTCCGTGCGAGGTTTCGCAGGATCCAGCAGCCAACGGTTCCTCGGAAGTCTGCGTTTAAAGTGGTAGCCAATTTGGCATTTGTGGACGAGTGTTTCGCTCTTGTCCTTTCCCGGAATTATTCTCACACGGATGTGGTCTCCCGATTTACGGAACCGGTTGCGGAAGAATTGATGGGCCCGGCGAGAAAAGGGGCGCATGCCAAATACTTAAGACGATGCCTGATGCACGTATTATGTAGCTAAGTTCGGTGCGACTGACGGCCGGACCCCCTGAGGCAAAAATAGGTCCCAGTCGAAATCGTAACGTCATGAAATCTAACGCACACAGTAATCGGGTTAATACATTCGTAAACAGCCCCTGGAGTCCATTTCGAAAACTGCGCATTACATCGTGCGCGCGGCGCTCCTTTCACTCCCCACGGGAGGGGGGAATATTGTAATATTTCTGGGTGTGCCGCACCGTTCCACTAATTGCAAGTCTGAATCGGTAAATGTGAGCTTAGCACGACTGTGCGTGTTGTCGTTTTAAAGGTCTCGACGGGATCTATTCCAATGTGTGAGTAAAATCGCAAATTTTATTTAAATTTTTTTAGCGATCTGATGAACACTACTAGCAATATCGCGGTTTATTGGGATAACCGTGTGTGCAAAACGACGACGAAATCTAATCAAATACGTGTATGGAAACCATATCATGGTTTTATCTGAACGTTTAAAAAATTATTTTCTTGTGAACCGGTGAACACTTTTAGAAAATTTTTGCTTATGAAATGTGATAAAAACCTAATATAGTACTTCAAGTTTAAAAATAATGCATAAATATTCACTTCACCTCGTTCTCGGGAGGGTGGACCATGTGTTTTTCACGAAATTAATGTTGTCTGTGGCACAAACACTCCGTTCCACCACATTTTCATCGTTTCTAAGGTAATTTGTTTAGGCGATTACGGCATTCGCTACGAGCATTAATAAAACAATAAATATTTAATGCTCAAAATGCAATCGTACGAAAAGAAAAGGTGCGCGAAGGATATTCTTCCTCACTCCCCCCTCCCCATAATGCGGAATTTGAAAGCATACTCAACTTAACTCATTTCTATTCTGCCATATGATAGTCGTAGTACTACGCTCCAAGCTGGCGGCTCAGTCAGAACAGAGCCTACCTCATATTTTCAACAGAAAAGATTTTTAAAAATCCTTTTCCCAAGAAAAAACCTGTTGTGTCTTTTATCACCGAAATCGGTAGTTCAATGACCTATGCTTGCTTCCTTAAAAGAATGCTTGCAGAAATTGATGCTTGATGGAAGAAGCTACTCAGCATAAGCGCCTATCAAATATTCGCAGACCCATTCCACGTGCCACTGTTCCAAGGATTTCGACAAATGTTTGCCCACATTATGCCACTTACGGATCGTCAGCGTCACCTCACCCAAGCGTGGCGAATATCATTTGGTTAAACTGTGGACTGCTTATGCGTCCGGAAATTCACGGCCATTGCAAACAAAATTCATTTTTTTAAATAAATTTGTGACTGGGTGTAACTGTGGCAAGACTTATTTAACCAAATTGTCACTGTCGAGAGATCTGATGCTGAAATTCTCATAAGTCGATGACGTAGTCAGAATTTTGCTTCGGAAGTCTTTAATGTTTGTAAAGAGGTTCTGCAGTCGTTATCTTGTGTGGCAACCCATTTCATTTCAATGTGGCATCGATAGCGCTACGGAATAATTTTGTCGAATTATTTAATTTGTAATGCATATTTAATGTTTTCGTAATCCTCGGATTGATAACTCATGACGGTGATGAAGTTGTAGGAAAAGATCATTGAATTACCTAAGTAGCGCGAATATTTTTTATGTTCACTTTTTCAGCTGTGTATATTAAGTTAGGCAGATATAAATGATGTTTGTTTAACACTGACGTAGAGGGAATAATTCTATCTCGGTATGTATGTATATATATA
>LYUA01000257.1:1088196-1104735 GCA_002093875.1 Calopteryx splendens | reverse complement strand
TTTCGGGTACCAGGTCATCCTGGGAAATCACAGTTGGCACAGGGAAAGGAACTTTCCACCCTATCCTGATGTGAATTTCACATGCTGTTGGGCTTAGTACTGGGTGCTCTGCCCTTACCTACTAAACCAACATTTGGGTTGGTTACTGTGATTTTTTCCTTGCAATAAGTAAAGGTTTATTTTTTCACAAATTACCCACAAGCACAAAAAATGGAGCATTTTTTTAGAGTTAATTTTGGAACGAAAATTAAGACACTAGCAGGGGTAGCTGCCTTAAAATTGTGCCTAAACACATAAAATATCCCAAGTGCTTCTGGGAATTTGTCAATCAGCTTAACAAATTTCTTTTGTCCACAGGTATCCATAACGGCAATGGAGGAGTCCCGGGTGCTGATCTGGCATAGGGACAAACTTAAACTCACAATCATCACTGATCAGTTCCTGCAAGCCGTTTTTGATCACATATTGGGTCGAGACGTAGTCAAGAAGCTGATGCAGGTGAGCCGGACGGGACGGGCCGAGGCGTGGCCCCGTGGCACCCCAGCCTCCACCTCCCCAACCCCTAACACTATTAACACCTCCCCCAAGCTGTACACCCTCTTCCCCCTCCCCCTGGCACGTGCACCGTCCTCATAAGCGACAAATGCATGGCCTAACTCTTCGGCCCACGCCAGTTCCCAGCCCCTCCCACCTGCACACCAGCAATCTCTATCTCTCTCTCTCTCTCTTGGTCCCCTTGCTGAGAACAATTTCAGTAAAAGGCCAAGCATAAATCCCTTTGCCGTGTTAATGGGTGCTGATGTTGCTTGAAAAAAAAAATGGCTGTCGTAAGTGGAAACAGCATTGGGGTGTACATCACTTTGGCATCGAGCAACTTGTAACTGTTCACATCGATTTTTTTTTCTTACTAACTTTGGGAGTTGCCAGGTGTTGGCTCGAGCTCATTTTGTATGGAAATTGAGATAATCTCATTTAGTCTTGTAAAAGTATTTGATATAATAATGGGACTATTTTAATGTGCGAAACAATAAATATGCAACACTTCTTGAAATGTCATTTATGTCACACAACTGTTGTATGATATACTGT
The DNA here is from genome assembly GCA_002093875.1 of Calopteryx splendens. NCBI lineage: Eukaryota > Metazoa > Arthropoda > Insecta > Odonata > Calopterygidae > Calopteryx > Calopteryx splendens. The sequence goes on along the minus strand of LYUA01000257.1, from coordinate 1,103,646 downwards.
CTTTTGTCAGAAAGTTGAAGTGTGTACCACCAAGTATTAGCTGCAAGCTTAACACTAAAATCATGTGATTGGTTCATATATATTGTCACCTGTGTCTTAATCGTATATATTGGAATAATTATCCATGGAATAATTATTCATAAAGAATTAATGTGTCTTGGAGTATCTTAAGAACAATAATAAAATCAGGTGTTTGATGTGACAAAAAGAAATTTTGGGATATAGAAGGTTTGAGTAACATTCCACTGAATATGGAATGGTTTAATCTAGGTGCAATCTCCATCATTTTTAACATTAATATACTCACTATCTTATTTATTCTTTAGTGTAACCTCATTGTAACCCAATTAATTCCATTTAATATTTCAGGCCTGTTTGACTGATAAGACTCACTATAATGAGGTTTTAATTGATATGTAAACATATATTATGCCAAAATTTACCTTTCAATCCCTTCATTAAATTTATTTTCCAGTGCTGAGGTCAAGCGTTCACTATTAAAAAAGAAATTTGATAAAAATGATTACAAATTAAATGACTTCATGTTTCATAAGAAATTTGATAAAAATGATTACAAATTAAATGAATTCATGCATCCTAGTATGCTTGTACATGGTGTACTAACAGGTGTTGCATACCAAATTTCATTTCAAGTAATGTGTGCCTATATAAAGGTTTTTGATGTATTGAAGATCATGCTAAAATAATTTTCAGCATTCCAAGATAATAAAGTGTGTGAAATGTGTAATGAATTCCTGTGACTTTTAGTGGAATATTACTTAAACCTTTTATATTATGGTATCCCCAGAACAACTTTCAAATGGCGATGAAAAATTGTTTTCATTTAGTTTGAATTAGGTTGAATACTCAGTGGAAATAACTTCTGGAGTAGTTCATCTTAACACAGACTGTTAACTTTGTAATCAGTATTATCTCACATGGGAATCAGCTTTGACTGAAATTCAGTTATCTACTGAATGGTCATGTATAGTCATGAATACCAAAATCATATATTTACCTCAATTCGTAAACATTTTGTAACTAATATCCTTATTTGATCATTTAAATGCAATTTCAGTGGTAATGTTGCAGAAAACCAAATCATAACTCATATGAATTAAAGATTATGTAAAGGTAACACCAATTATATATATATACATATATATAAGTCACATGGCCTTAAATCATAATACATATTAATCTAAAGAGAATTAATTTTGTCACTTTCATATATTTGTGATTTATGGAAGATCTCTGCTTTATGTGTGTGATTTCTCTTGAATAGCCACCTAAAAGTGACTTGCATCCCACATTTCTAATGCATATTGTGAGTTTTATTTCAATTAAATGAATGCTCTATATTTTTATTTGCAATATTTTATTACTGTGAAATATGAAAGTAGGTAATTCCCAAGAAATATACTATTTTTTTAAGAAGATTTTTATATTGACCTATAATACTTGCTTGCTTATTTATTCTTTGTAACATATTGCAAATAATTTGTCCTAAATGTTATATTTAAAATTCTTCCAGTACCATTATATGTTGTGTAACAAGAATTGTCAATTGCTCAAGGAAAAATTTTATATATCTATCATTAGATATTGTCTTGTAATCAAAAAATAATACATGATGGTTAATCTTACAATTAACAGTGCAATAAACCTAAAGTAGGTATCACATCCTTTACAATCTCAATTCAATATCCATATAGGGGGCCATTTATAAATTACGTCATGCAGTAAGTTTATTTTTGTATTTCTCCACAATATATACACATCTACAAATTTTCCCTAGCTGGCGCAGTGAAATTCAATTTTTATATCCTGTGTGTATGGACCATGGAAGACATGGTCATTAAAATACCTATGGAAGTGACATTGTAGAGGAAATGAAGAGAAATATCCTCAAAACAGAGATCTCTCTTACGTACCTAAAGTCAAATATTAAACTGATAGTTAAATGGAAGAAGCCTGAAATCAGCAACATCTGTTTCTTGAGTTGACTACTAACTCACAACTTAAGTACCTTATTTGGATAAATATTAATTAATTTAACAATAATCATGTATGACAAAGCTTATTTTAATGCTTAATGAAATGCATTTATAGAAATGAATAACACCTGAATGACAAATATAAATCATTCACAAAACATGAAATTTAAATGAACGCATTAATATAGGCATGTATATTATATTTTGGGTTTTTAGTTTTTGAACTGCAAGATTCATAAAGATTTCATATCATGATTGATTAGTATAGAACATTAAGACTATTGTTTAAATTTGCAATCTGAAACATTTTCCTTGAAAAAATATGTTTAAGAAATAATATCAGGCATTCGAGCAATTTTATACTTTAGCACCAAATGTATATACATAAAAGAAGCTTGCTAATTCTTCATGTGTCATTCCAATCTATAGATGTCATTTGAATTGAATATGAATTCTTATATTCATCATAATTTTACAACATACAATGCAAACTAAATAGACAATCTAAAGAAATGATGAAAGCAGTAACATTGAGAAAATGCTTGGCAAGCAAGGCAACATAACTGTAGGGAACACACATAATGCTTCAGGCCATCAAAGTTTTGCTGCCTAAAAGTGCTCTCAACTGCTAGGCAGGCATAATCTGCCAATCTTGCAAACTGCCAATTTAGGGAATTTCTGTATTTGGAATGATTAAGAAATAATAGTATTGATCATATTCCACTACTGGATGTGTGAAACCTAGGACCTGCTTCCCTACTCTTACCTTTCCACGCCCCTCAATTGCCACTATGGCGGCTTGGTCTCTCTTTAATTTCTAACATTTTTTAATTCATTATACATTCATTCCATCTATCTCTCACAGTCCTTCACACTGTTGTTTTTCTTTTTGTATGTGTGGGTGATTTTTTTGGAAGAATTTTATCAATTAAGGCTCTCCTCTCATCTTTTTTTTTTACAAATTATTCATCAATGATTTTCAGCTCTTTGAGTAATTTTTCTTGCTACATAAATTTTATAACTGAGAAATGCTTTTCATTAAATTTCATGTATATATGTAATTATCTTTTTGGTATTTGTCTGTTGGTTTCCCTATCCATGTTTGAGCCTTTGTACAATGAGGCAACATGAACTAATAATAGATTGATAAAGTAGTTTTTTACCTGTGCCAAACATGTCATATTGCATGTAGATATCTGGATACCTTGCTGTTTCACTAAATCAGATTTCCTGAATCATAATCTCCCTAGAGTATGGCTTAATTAATGGATGGCCCCTGTTGTGATAATTATTCCTAATCTTTGCATACTCCAGTTTTGTTGAAAGGCTACATACTATAAGGAACTTGATACAGGAGGCACCAATTATAATGCAGGGATATGGATTGAAAATTTTCTAAGCTTTGCAGCTTATTTGCTGTACATCGAGTGGATAACTTCATGGTTTTGCAGCAGCAAAGTAAAATAAAATTAAACTAAATAGAATAATTTAAAGTCATAACTTATTGTAAAGTTAGCCAATAATGCCTACAGATAGCATTAAAAAATTTAGTTGCAGAAGAAAAGCTACTTTAATTTATAGTGAATTTGTCATTACTATAGGTTCAGTAGTTTTTGTTCAATAATGTATTTTATGATGCCTCAGCTGAGCAGTGTGGTTAAGTACGATGAATTAGTTTACCATACCTCTAGCATTTGACAGCTGATTTGGAACTAATTATTGAAGAAAAGTCCTAGATTGAAGTTTGTATGAATATATATATATAGTTTAATTCCCTGCATGATAAGAGGTTTCCTGTGTAATAAACCAAAGCCTATATTTGGATGTCCAAATTATTATGTTCTTAGCAAGTAGTTACAATTAACTACCAGTAATCTCATGTAATGTGGTCAAATTGTCTTGCCATTGAAATTAACCCTTAGATTGTATAATATTTACCAGATGAGTGATTACTTGTGTGTGATATTTCATTGACAACATTGAATTAATAGAATTATGGTTGGTAGGTGGTCAGGTATTGAGAGTCAAGGAAACATCTAATTTACATTGTGGATAGAAATTAAAAAAAGATTAAATAATGTGATGTTTGACTCTCAGGATTCTATATATTATGATTGAGATTGATTTTGTATTCCAGTGTGTGCGAGTGTGATGATGAATAAATGCCTTAAATATTAATCTCAATTTTCTTAAGTGTGTTTTTGAATAAGTTCCCCTTTTATGGAAATCATTTTTATTTTTAATCAGGGATAATGGATTTCACCTTCTGGCTTCTGTCAATTAATGAACCCAGTTGTTACTAATTCATCAATAAATTCCATGAATATTTGTCATTGTTATAATTTGTGATTTCTTCTTTCCTCTCCATAGTTCACTTTTATTAAATTTCATATTTTAGCACATTTCATATAGGTATAAACCTTATATTGAAATGAAAATATGTAATTTCATCCATGCACAGAAATAAAATTTTTCAATACAATAAAACACAAATCTTCATTCTGGTCCGGCCAAGTCAAAAACTTGCCAGCTGGTGTAAACACAACTGCCACTTGCCTTAGTTTATGCAAATTGTCAGTGCTATATTATCATCTCCAATAAATATTTCCTACGATATAGGTTACTTAGGTAAATATAATTAAGTTCTATTATTATAGTTTTAATTAGGTACCAAAATTATTGTCACTGTGGACAGCAAAATGTTATATGTAATTGGTCATTTTAAATTGTCTAAATACATATTTTTATTAGTAAAAAGCATTGAAATATACCTATTTTATCATGTATAAAGTGAAATGAGGTAAACTTATTCTAATGTCTGGAGGAAGGAGAGTTTCAATCACGTATTCAATTTTCCAATGGTTATTATTGTATCCAAGTTCTTACAGTAATTTTTTTCTGAAATTCAGTTTATACTAGTTTTAAGTTGCGGAGTAGCTAATATAATCCCTGTAGTTTTTCTTCTTTATGTAATTAAATGTGTTCTTGCATGATCTTTATGTAGTTCTACCTGTAAATCTTCAATGATATTATTAAAAATGTTTATTTGCAACATGCCACAAATATGAGAGCAATTAAATCATATTTATGTAAATTAATGTGGATAAATATTTTTTATTGTAGGTAATTGTCAGTTAATTATAAATCCCATGTATAAATTTATACCTAATGCAAATATATAAATGTAGTAATTTTAGTATGTTTTATACTCCTGGCACAATGAATATTTTTATTTTTTTCTATGTAATAGATAGTATGACCAATGCTACCATTGCTGGTTACATGTTGTGACTCGGAAGAGTATAATTAAGTAGAGCATTATTTCATTCTTTTTAATTAGCTTAGGTTCCTAAAGATAAAACAAACCATTTATTTTCTCAAGTCAAAAGATTAAATTTAATTTAAAAGATTCCATAGTTAGTAAATGAGAACCATTCAGAGGAAAAATTTGATTTAAGTGCTCATAATGCATGAGAACTATTAAACTACATATTTCTTTGAAGAATGGCATCACAGGAAAGTTAATTGCGTAACCCTCTCAGTAGTGCCAGTCAATTACAACTACACATTGGAGATTTCCGTTAGTGGTATCATAAGGTTAACCAGCCAACAGCAATAAGTTTTCAGCTACCTCATTAAGTTAGAGGAGTAATCGGAATGGTTCCTATTTGCTGAAAAGTTCCATATTAAATTCCTCTTAATGGTCCATTAAAATAAAAATTATGTATGTATGTTGAGTAGTTCAGCTGATTGCTGTAGGTGCTGCCTTGAATCTGATTGGAAATGTTACAGCACATGACTACTTTTTACTTTTAAATTATTTCATGATAAAATAAAAATGGTTCTTTGGGAATTATTTTAAATCAAATCCAGATTGTTATAAATATTGTCGATCCATATTCCTTGTCATTTTGGTTTAACTGTGGACTTCAATATTTCCTTCAAGGCAAATTCTTCCTTCTGGAAATAATAAAGACTTTCCTCACAAATATTTTCAGATGTCATTGTAGGCCACTGAATGGTCAGGAAATCCCAAGAATTTTAAATTTTTTGTGGTAGCATTTATGTGAGCAAATTTTCAGGAGGCAAAAATTGTTTTGACTCAGTGAAATGGGGTTATTTTTTGCACAATTGTGCAAGCAATCAATTTAAATTTTGATCAATACGAAGGAAATGCAGGAACTAATAGCAAAACACAGGTGTTGCTAGATAAAAAATGTAGGAATATCAAGATATAGTGATGTATTTTTAGAGTGGAGCATTGTGCTAGCCTAGCAAAGTAGCACTATGGCCTTGCTCCTGCCCTCAGTCCAGAGGACTTTTCTCTCATCACATGATCAGGTTTCATGAAATGATGAAGTAACATGATTATCTACATATTTTGTGATTAATTGTCTTCTAAATACTATATCTTGAACATGTTATGAAATTTAATTCTCATAACTTCTTTGGTAGAGACAAGATTTACCCCCACAATCCTCTTTAATTCAACCTTGCTGTTGAGAGTGTGTTAGGCTTCTGTGGGCTGGTGTAATCATGCTGACATTTCATCTTATCATGCTTGCAATGTGTTTTTTGCACATGCATTTATATTCTGTTAAGTTAATGTATGTACACAAGTTTGTATTAATACTTTGGAATTTTTATTGTTATTTTGTGATGAAAATTGTGTACTTCTATCCAATCTTGAAGATTTTTCATCTAACTATGAAATAAAATCTCCAAAAAATTAAACTAAAATGAATAAAAAAACTAGAAGTATGTAGTTGCACTTGTGAGGCAGGTAAATTTTATCAGTGCCATCCCATTAAGAAATTAGAGCATATTGTTCTGTGTTATTGAAGTGATCATGAAGAGTGATCCCAAGGAGAATCATGGAACCAATAAAGAAAGTGGTTCTAATGCGTGAATGGGATTAAGAAGATCTCTGAGCTATGAAACTCATCTGAGATAATGAAGGGTAGAATGCCAGAATGAGGAAAATCAGTTTTATCAATAATTTTTGTTATTTAAAGATTTGCAACCTTCTCAGTTTAAAAAATGCATTGAATATCTTGACTCTTGCTAAAGATCACTTTAAAGTGAGTGCAAAATCTATAGATATATTTATAATTATTATTGGTGGTCCTTGCAGTGAGGAAATCTCAGCCATCGACTCCTTTCGTATTCCTCCTTTTCCAACATCTTTTAAATAAATGATTTGAGGTCCCCTGACATTGAGGCACTCCAATCATTCACATTAGGAAGATCCCATTCTGTGCTGGATGGATGAGGGAAGATTTTCCTGTCTGTTATGATGACATTTGAATGGGAAATCCAGACTTAGTAGTTTTTTGTCAACCAACATCATTTAAAGTTTTAGTTGGCAAAGTCAGTTGTCAGAGATCTTCTTATCCCCACATGAATATTATGTGTAGCAACACTTGTAGGTATGAAGAAATAATGAAGTTTTGAAGAAGTTGCATGGTATACAGGATTTATGAACATTTTATTAAATAATATTTTTCAGTGGGTAACTTCTTGTTCAGGCACAAATTATGAAATGGTTTCAAAATTAAATTTTGTAAGCATAAAAACTTTCACAGAATAAGTTTCTGAAGAAATATTAATTTAATAATATTCCTTGTTTATTTTCCTTTACCTATTTCTCAGTTTCTCCTCCCTCACTGGTTAGTTAAGAGAAGTTAATTATTTTGAAACCTCTTCCATTGTGTGAGTTAATTGAAAGTGTCAATTATTTTCTGTAAAAATCAAATGCAGATGAACACTGCAGTCGCATGAATTCACCACCATCACTACCAAGATGTGTTATCTATCATCAACTAAGCCTCGTGGAAATCAGAGGGTGACAATTTACTGTGTAAGACAGGTGAATTGTGGTCATTTTAAGCCTCTCTCTCCACCAAATGCTTAAAAACCACTACCAAATAGATTTGAAGTGTATGAGGAAGAAAGCATTTTAGCAGAGGATGGAAGTTAAAAATCTGATATTTTATAATAAACACCAATAATTTCATGTGAAGCAAAACAAACAGATTGTTCATTTAGATTCATCTGTAACAGAGTTCACGAGAAGCAAGAAATATATTTTATTGACATAGCTATAATTTCTTACTGTTTATTATTTATGTTTAAAAAATATTCATGAGTGGATTATTGCTGATAATAAAACATTGATAGTTAGACACCTAAGAAGAAATATGGCTGATGGGGAGTTAGAAGATTTTACTGATGCAACTGGATCTTTTCATTTTAACATTTCTGGAGTGGTTCTCACTCCCTCTCTCAGCAGGGTTGATGTAGCACCCAATAGAATTAGCAAATTATATTGAATAATGCTGTGTAAATTGCTGTTTTTGTTAGATTTTTGAGTAATATAGTTTAGTCATATGTAGGTGTTAGGTATGCATGGGAATTTGACTTAGGAAAATTTTAATGAACAGCATGTGTATCAAATGGTGAAACCTCCAAATCCTCAAAATGCATGCTTTGGTTGAAGTTCTTGAGATGTGTGCCAAAGTGGGTCAAGGAATTTTCCAGAGCAGTAATTGAAAGTGACTTTTGCTCCTTGGTTGTGGTACTTTATGAATGAAAATAATGTTGCAAAATTTCAAGAAGTGTTGCCTAAGTGGCATTTAATCTTCATCAATGAAATATGTAGATATTTTGAAGCATATGAACTATGTAACTGTTGTGTTGCCTTTGTAGAATTACACTACCGGGAATGTGTTGAATATTGAAGTATCCATTGCACATATGGTGATAGTTTGTACACACCTGTTCATTGCTCTCACCATGCATCAGCTTTTGTGAAGCACATTGTGTTCTTATTCTTAATTCAAGTTGTGCTCTGTGTGGCATATTTATTAGTTTCAGAATTGAATTTCACTGAGATTTGAGCACATAAGAAACTAAATTGAAAAATGTAAGAGGGATTAGCACTCATTAAATAAAAATGAATTGATAAATTACTATTCTCACTTATGGTTAGTATGGTATCATTATGCTTTAGATGTTTTGTGCTAACTTTTGCAACCGTGTAACTTTCACTTTTGATGCTAGACAATCAGTGTTTAGTCATGGCTTAATCACTTGTAATTGACACAGAAATAAGAGATTATTGCTTAAATAATTGCTGCGGTTTTTAAATTAGCTACATCTTGACTTGTTTGAGCCAGTAATCTGTGAGTGTAAAATGCAAACTGTACAGGTCATTTCGTGCTTGTTTTATTTAGCTTAGTGCTGCATCTGTTACACTACTAACAATATTTCTAAAAAATAGATCTCAACCACATTAGATTGAGTTCGTTATTTTGCCTCCAAGGACAAAAACTACACAAATTTCAGTGATGATATTACACTTTATTATTTCAAGTACAAGCTTACATTAGGAGTAAGTTCATCTGTGAAATGTTTGACATGTGAGGCACGTTAAAAAGTAAGTACCGTTTCTTTTAATAAAAAACTTAAAGCATGGTATTTTCATTTGAATTTATTTTTACATGGAAGAGCATACCTTAAACTATTTTTCAACTTAATTTTACTGTTGTTGAGCCACTTTTCATATCTGGAGACTAGTTTGTTTATTTCCTCTTCAAAAAATGGCACCGCCAGTGATAAAAAATACTCCCTCTTAAATGATGAATACCCCTCTTGAAATTTTGAGAAATTTATTGCATAGTAAGGAAATTATGAAATGCTGGTTTTCATGAATTTTGTCATCAATTTTCCTGACCAAATCTTCATTGACAATGGGGGACCACCCACTCTTTGGCTCTTCATGTACATTCGTTTGGCCTTTGTTGAAATGTATTACCCATTTTCTAATAATTCCATCACTCATTGTCACCATAAATCTCAATGATATGCTGATAAATTTCAGCAGTTTTAGCTTTCTTGAATTCAGATAACAGAGCGTATTTAATAGTCAGCGGGATCTTCTATTTACTTAAATACTGCAAACAATCAAAACAGATAGTACCAATCAAACGACAAGTACCTCAACGATGGTGGAAATTATGTCAGAATATAGTGTAAGGTATGCTCTCTTTCATGTAATAATAAATGCAAACAAAAATACCATGTGTGAAGTTTTTTTATGCAAAAACTGTACTTACTTTATGAAGGCTCCTTGTATTTTGGCAAAAAATTGGAAGCAAGAAAAATTGCATTGAGATCAGTTAGATTTTTTTATTTAAATGAACAAATTCATCATCAACATTCTCCCTATCGTGTTGTTACACTAAATCTAGTTCAAATTAAGTTATCACTATTTGATTTGATCATTATACAATCCCAATTCAATCAATTTAAGCATGGGGGTATCAAGTACATTTTTCTCTTTCTATCAAAAATGTAATTGTCATAAATATTTTCATAATGTGTAATTTTGAAAACCATTGTTTTTGCCAAAATTTGGAGGCTGAAAATTACACAGCATTTTTAAATTGAGGGCATTTTCTAGATTTAACTCTGCTCTAACCCTCAAAGTGAACCATCAAATGACTTTTTCATCTTCTTTCCTCAGATTTCCAAATTTTAAAACACTCTTTTTACACTTTTTCAGATTTGAAATAGATGATTTTCCAACGTATAAATGTATGTACACTATAGCTGTATATTTTCATCAATTTAAAATACAGAGAAAGACAATTTACTTGAAAAGCCAAGCATCAATAGCCCTTAGCAATGTATTTAATATTTTCCAACATCCTCTCTTGCTGTGTACCTTTGTGTTATTAACCAGAACCATCATAATTGTAGGATATCACCTTAGATTTTGATGACTGTTACAGAATTTTCAAAAGAATTCCAGAGATAGTTTTGACATAAAATAACTTTGCAGTAATAATTAATTCATTTAAAAAATAAAACTTGTGGTAGTAGACCAGAAGCCCTCAGCTGTTCCCTTAAAATGAAAAAAATAAATAAATAAATTCCATTGTTAAGTTGGTAGGGAAAAAAATTTTCAGAGTAAGAGGACGCCTGGGTAGCTTAACTAGCTAATGCACTCTGCTGGAAATCGAGGGATCCAGGTTCGAGTCCTGGTTCTGGCAAATGATTTTTATATTTGAATTTTTTGCATATAGACATTATAGAACCATGGAATCAAGAATTAGTCGATTATTAGACCGTAAGATTATGTAAAACCCCATGTTTTATCACTTTTATTAATTGATAATAAATTAAAACAAATGAAATGGAGAATTTAACAACTAAAAAATTTTTTTGACAAAATATATTCTGATAATGATGAGAATCTTAAAATTGAATTGATTTTGATAATTTAGTTTCAAATTGATAATCATGAACAATGTTACAATTGGTGTGTTTGAACATTTTTATTGTTTTATTTGTTGCTCATAACTGAAAAACTACTGCATTACATTGCAGTAAAATAGAGATGTCAGTTAAGGCAGTGGTTTGTTTAGGTTATGATGAAACTGCATTCACTAGATGATTAAAGGCACTTTTCATTAAAATAAAACATTTGAAACTGCCACAATGCAAGACCGAACAAAATGGTCCAATTAAATAATAGTTTCAATAACTGAACTAGATCACATAGGAGTATATTGACTATGAGTAGATTTTTAAATGAAATGTAGTTTGGTAAATGTCACAGTAATGGAACTTATTCACCCTTTTCTGAACAATTAAGCTGTTATTTTATCAGTTTTTAGCAACCTGACACTTTCAATTACACTGCAGTTTTTTTTAAATTTTTAGTTATTCAACCATCACCCTACAAGTTTCTCACTTTTGCTCGTTGACTTGTGGACTTTTCCTGAATTTCTCTTTTCTGCCTATCTTGGGTTTTTATTATTAAGTACCTTATTACTGAATCAAAAATTACCTACCTTCTTTGAACAATAATAATTTGAACTTTTTTAATGCAGACAAAATTATTCATAAATCAAAATGACTGTTTTAACTTGTTACAAGCTCAGTCTAAAGTAGAGATACAAGTCACTTTGTGGCTGTGTGTATAATAATGTTGTGTTGTGAATTAGAATGCATTTTTAGGCTTTAATAAGTTTGGCATAAAAATTGGTTGTTTGAGCCTATAATTACTTAGATCTTGGCTTGAATTCTAAATAGCATGTGATTTTAGTAACTGCAATGCTGATTTGAAATATATTTTATCAATATAGTATTGGTGATTTTTTATAAAATCACCTGAAATTAAATTTGGAACTTCTCTTTGTCATCTCTAATTTTTGTAAGTACTTCAAGTCAGAGAAGTCTTGAGAAATTGAGGAAGATGAAGCCATACTGAATCAAGATAATAATTAAACTTCTGTTATCCTTTCATTACTCCTTTTCTTGTTTTTTCAGATGCCTGTAGTTGGCTCTTCTTGTGATGAGGATTTTGCAGTATTGGTCTGGTCCTAGTGCCTATTAATTTTATTGTAGCTTACGTGTGTGGTGTTGCTTGCCTGCTTACTACTACCAACAGCAGATGTATATAGGAAGTTTGATAAGTTGCTCCCTATTTCGAAGTACTTGGAATTATTTCATTTCTTTACTAAGACATATGTTCTTGATTTTTATCTTTTGTGTAGGATTTAAATTTCTAAGTGTATGTTACTCAGCCCTTTTGTGCTTCTCTAAATTAGCTGATCAAATTCTTATATATTATTTGAGAGACCTCCAAATATAGTCGTTCAAGCTAAAATAAATAAAATTAAAATAGTTAGTGATTAGATCTCATTGTTAGTCATTAATTTAATTTTCATTATGATCCTTCAGATTTTTTACCTTAGTTGAAGGAAAAAACAATGTTTGCGACTTTATGATGATAATTGAAAGTAACCATAGTTGGAATATTGCTGGTCCAATTTAAAAATAGATTTAGGAGTGATGCTGGTAAAGCAAATGACCATAGAGTATTTCAAATTTGGGAGTTGCTTATCATTCACTTAAAACAATGGCAGTGTGAGGATTCCCTGCTTTTAAGTGTGCTCACACAAAATCTCTTTCCTGTTACCTTTCAGACTTACTTTATCTTCTACTTCTTTAATATTTCGGGATAATGATGAGTGGCTTGAAGGATATTAAGATTTCTTTAAATCAGAGTTAGGGAGTGACTGAAAATTGTTCAGCTTGGGTGGGAAGGCATTTGGAGTATGGTACTGTGCTTGCGTAGACTCCTATGATTCAGTATAGTGTCTTGACTTATCTCTTTGACTAACTACTCATTTTCTTCTGAGCTAACTAAACTCTGGATATTCCAATTGGGATTAAATGGATATCTTTGAAGTTCCAGGTGGGTAATGATTAGATGTAGTAGTACAGAAATGAATAAGAGAGGTTTGTGTAGCATGTCCTGATTTTTTGGTCATCCTCAGTTCATCTTGAACCTGATAGGTGATGTAGAAAGGAGTTTTCTAATACATGGCCATACTTTATGCTAATCATATTTTAGATTTAAGAGTGGATTACATTCCTATCATAAATTAAATTCTAACATACCTACATCCACATATAACAATAGAATAAAACTAAGAGAAATAGTAAGCTTTAATCATTCAAATTGTGTTATCTATTCTGTTAACTAGTACCATTTTCTAATGCTAAAGCTTATAAAAGTATATTGTACTGTTTTTAAAGACTACAGATTTTATCATTTAAATTGTTTTCTAAAGTTGCAATTAAAATTGTTGACATTATTTATTTACTAGTCAATAATTGGTAGATAATACTGGGTGGGGTCTATTTTATTTCTGAATGTCTGCATTTTAAATTCTCTTTACTGCAACATAATACCCCTTTCAATGTTATACCAGAGGTTTTGTGACCCAATCACTTTGGAGTGCCTGAGTGTGTCCAGAAGCACTGAATTTTATTGATTTTCCATTAAAAGGGAACTTTTAAACCATCCTCACTGGAAAAATTAAATAGTTCCTAATTAATACTCTTTTTCAAAGATGTTAACAGTAACTTATATTGGATCACATGTTGTTGCATATACATATGCAAAAAAATTCACAATTCAAAAATCATTGCAAAACATTATGAATTTTTTCACATATGTAAATACACTGCTATTAATTACCTTATGGTTGAACTAGGTTGTGACTTTGAGTGGACATGGATGAATGTTGAAAGTGCCTACCTTGAAACATACTTTTTTGTGGGTCCCATATGTGAATATATAAATAATATCAATTTTTGGAAGTTTTTGAATAAGATGGAGAGGAACTTAATGACAAATTACCAATATTAAGATTTTACTATTTGCTAAGTGGTACATAATATGCAATTAAGTTTCAAAATTTCCACAAAGGCTGAGGTTAAGTAACACCATCTATTCAGTCAGAAAAAATCTAATTCCAAAGTCTGCTGGCAAAACAATAGACACACACTATTGCTGGTATTTAGACTTGGAGTGGAGGAGATTAGAGATAGGATAATTTTCATCATAAGCCAATATTGTTAAGAAGAAGGGTGCACCAAAAAGCACTTCCATGACCGAAGCTCCTTTCAGTCATGCTGAACATTTTCAGGTGCTCTCTCATGGTGTATAAAAGTGAAGAGAACACTTACATGGGTATTTAAGGCATATGGATGGTGAAAGAGGCTAATGTATTAAGTATGCCATTTAAAAATGCAAGAATCCATATTATCAAGAAAGGAGAATGAATACATGGCCAATTCATTAATCTTTCAAGTTGTCAGAAATTTATCAATTAAATTGTTTGCTCTTTGTATCATTAAATTTTGGTTGCTGACCATGAAATTCATATCATAAATCTTGAAGAATGGGGTTAAAAGCTATTTTTACTATAAAGTGGTCTAAAAATAGGGGCATATGACAACATTAGTCTCTTTGAAAAAATTCAAGTGAGAATATTAATGATAAATTCCTTCAAGCCCATTAACATGGTTGGTTCTATCTTGGCATGCTATATGGTGATGAGGATATATTTCTTTTTTATGTCACTGCTTCTGCTGGCCTCTGGAGGAACTCAATCCCACATCTGTATTTTAATGCTGTTACATACTATGTTTTTCACTCTCTCAAGTCCATCTCTCAGCGAAAGAGAAGAAAATTAGAGCCACTGTTATGATCAAGAAAGTTCTTCCTTCACATGTCTTGAAAAGTTTTCTTCCACTCTCACTTGTTGTACTTTCACTGGGTTTTTCAAGTCTCTCTCTCTCTTTAATTCTCTCCTCACCCTCACCCACTGTGTCTTCTGCAATTAATTTTTATCTTTCATCTGTGTATTGTTAAGTGACCTCTGTTGCAAAATGTTTGGATGTCATTAACTCAAAACTTCACTCTTTTCTTACTTCTATTATTAAATGTGTGACATTTGTATGCTAGTGAAATAACACATTAATTTAAATGAATATATATTTTCATTTAAGTTGTGTTGTTTAAGTCATATTGACTTTTCTTCAGTTGTTGTCAATTTAAGTCTTTGTATCTGATGCCTTTTTCTAACTA
>LYUA01000257.1:994816-1009714 GCA_002093875.1 Calopteryx splendens | reverse complement strand
TTGAGGGATTGTACGCCAGGGAAGTAGGTGGTGCAGATGGAGAGATTATTGTAAGGGTATTTGGATATATATATACATATCCTCCGGCCTTTGCAGTATTTTTTTCTACTTCGCATTCCCTTTTTATATCTAACTGGACTAATAAATTAACCATAAAGTTCTTTCGTGCATTCTTTCCACCTTTTCTGGATTTCTGTTGTTTCTAATTTTAACTTTCCTACCTTATCTCCAATATCGGATATCGTTTTTCCTTTTTTGTTTTCTTCCAATTCGTTCACCCCCTCTTTGCAGTGGCACCATTTTTACCAGTCTCAGAAAATTGTTCGCACCTCTGTTTCCACCGCTTTTCCTTGACGGTATCCACGGTATTGGCTTATCGACTGAATTTATGAAAAATATTCCCTGGACATTAATTTTTTTAGTCCAAATGCTCTTATTTCATATCGAGGGCGAAAAATAACCCCTAGAGTTGAAACAGTGTTACCACTTAGAGGTGTGATTTTCTGTGGATTGTGCTTCTTTGGCCGACATTTTTTGCCATTTCACGCGACGGAGCTGAATCATTTGCGCATCTTTTTGCCGTTTACGCGAAATGGGAATTTACGCGAAAATTGACCGTCCTTACCATGGTAGATGGACAAATCCATTTGAAATAGGTACAAAAAAATAAGAGTGAGATACAACTGACTTTATTGTCGGTATGACAGCATCTGAGTCGTGGTACCTAAGCATGATGCTAAGAAATATTTTTGATATTTTGGAAATAAAGTATGCATGCACCTCACAAATCACGCCATTGTGCTACAGAGCATCATTCCCGAATCTGCCAATTATGACATAGTTGTGGCGCTTAAAATTCTAGATGCCTCTGTGTTATTTCTAGAGCGGCATCTCTTGACGCTGAATGGATATTATCTTTCTTCTGCTGGGTAATCTTGTGTAATTCCTACTTAAGTCAATGGAATAATGTTTCATTACATACTTACAAGGAGAAATGCCGTGAGTATGCTCACGTCCCATTGCCACTTGTTCGGAGGAGGAAATTACTCTGAAAAATTTAAAAGCCCACCTTGAAATCTGGTGACTGAATACTGTTACTTCCTTCCTGAGAATTTTTAAGTCTAGAGAAACATGGACCATCGTTGTGCCCCAGCCGAGAGCGGATCGAAGTGGCGCCACTTGAGGTTGTCGCCATCAGGTGGCGCCAAGCCAGGAAAGCGGAGGAAAGGCCAACGTCGTCAAAAGAGACGGCAATATGAAGTTGTGTTGAGCCATTGGCGGACATTTTTTTTTCGTGAATTCGACATTTACAGGGCCTTGGCATATTTTGAAGAGTCACTGGCCAGTAAGTTGCCGCCTGCGAGTGTTTTTTTAAAACTATTTTGATCTCACCTCCCGAGAAGGCTTATTTCATCACCCATTGCAAGTGTGCGGATTATTACCCACCATTAAATCATTTAAAAACAGCGTTTTAAGAACATTGGTAAAGAGATGTAAGTGCTTATTATCCAAAGCATATAATGATAGATATTTGGAGTCATACTCCTTGATGGGGGCACTCAGAGGCGAATGATTTAATACGCATGTGGGAACCGAAGGCCAGCGAAATGAATTACTGCAGAGTTTTCATAAATGTTTTCGTGTGTTAGGGTATTTCAGCAACTTAAAAGTGAAAATAATAACAGGAATGCAACGATGAAGTTTTCTAAGGGAATTGGGTGGATGCTCCCTGAAGTTTATGCATACTTACATGTGTGCATTTAAAGTGGTCGAGAACGGTAATCTTTAGCCGTCTGCTTTTACACAAAAAAAGAAGTATTATTTTTTTAACTCTTGAAATTTACACCGTCTCATCCGCACACACTGAGGAATGCGATTACCATGCTGAAATTCTGAAAAAAATGATTGAAAAAATCTTTTTCTGTCTTCTAGTTGGCATTCTTCGATGTGCCAACTTGCTCCCTTTGAACATACATAACTAATGCAGCCGTGCACTATTTTAAAAGGTGTAGACATAGGTAGACAACAGTGGTGATTAGGGAGAATGGTATGAGCCTATTAAAGTAAGTTTACACCATTGGGTAGTAGCCTGGGCGATTGTGGAAGTAGGAGAGGACTTTCATCTGAGAGGTGAAAGGGCGGATGTAAAGCGAAGAAAAGGACTGTTCTAATGAAAGACCGCCCTTAATATAGCACAGCACCTACTATTTTAATGGACCGGTTTTCTGAACTTTGAGGGCACTCTCTCCAAACTGCATTCGAGCACGGAAGCGGGTCAACCGAGAGGATAACGATTCCACTGGATGTACAAGAAGATGCGAATTCTTCTAGAGACACGTCCAGAGTGAGAAATGAGCACGGATGTAAAAGAAACATCATTCCGCACTACTGATGTTTACCTGTATAGAAGAAAGAATGGAATTCCACGGCTTCCGAGGTTCAAACTCCTGACATCGACTTAGAAATCAAGCAAACAAGCTGCGGAACCGATCAAATCCCTTCAAAGCATTAGGTAGTACATTGGACCGGTCATTCTGACGAATCTTTTTGTAGCACTCCGCCTCTGTCTTCCGTTCCCTCCCTATCTCAACTTATAACCACCTAAGACCTCAGATCTAGTTATACCCTCTCACTGGGCTTTCCTGTACCTCGCACATTGGTTCTTACCTTACCCAGGTGCCCACCGCGGAGTTAAATATATCCCGAAATATAGTTTCCTTGGCAACATCCCACCCGAATGCGCCGGACTAAAGAAAATGTTTGACCTTTACATTACTGCATACACGATTTTGTTTCATTGCTTCGCAGAATTAAATACTAGAGGGTTGTTCAATAAAGCGTTGATCATAAATTTTCAATTCCCATAATTTGTCATTAAAAATTTAATTTTATGTTATATTGTTAGATAAATGTGTAATATATATACGTGGTACAAGTTTTATTGATTTGACTCCAGTGTTGCGTCAGCGGCAGCAGTTGCAATTTTAAACATATTCAGTTCACCCATGGCAACGATGCCACTCTGCATTGATATTTTGCTTTCGCCAGAACAACTCGTCTGCCGAGGCATATATAATACAACAGCTATGGGAGGCTTATGCAGGGTCTTGTTCTTCCATACAGAAAAGCTAAAATATGGTTTAAAATGTTTAAAAAGGGGAGACAATCAATTCAAAGGAAGGTGTACCTAGAGCTTTAGTCACAGCTATGTACTACCACTTTAGTCACTGTTGAAGTAAGCACTAACATCGCTGCTGCCAATGTGAGAGAAAATCGTCGAATAACGTTAAGATTAGAACTATCAGAAATATTGAAATTTTCATTGGGTGCCACCCACAGGTTGATAGCAGGAAAAATGCACATGAGACGTGTTTTTTCGCGGTGGATTCCGACCCAAACAACAGGACGACCGCGTGCAGGTTTGTTGGCAGTCGTAGTTGATGCTACAGGAAGACTGTAGTATAGGAGTAGGCCCATATAACTACTTGCTTTTCCCCACTGTGAAGAAACACCTTCGTGGAAAGCGTTTTTCTTCGCCAGAAGCAGTAGCGTAGGCTACTAAGGCGACTTTGAAGGGCCTATAAAAAAATGCCTTCCACCATGTCTTTGAAGGCTGGAAAAAAGGTGGGAGTAATGCAACCATAGGGGAAAACTTTGAGAAGGACCATCAATTTTTTGAGGATGAGTAAAGGGATGTTAAAAAATGTACGATCAATGGGTATTGAAATTTCCTCGTAGATTGATATAAAAAATGTCTCCTGTCACTTAAGGTCCCTTTCAAGCAACTTCGACCTTGATTTAAAAAAATAAAATTGGTTCCTTGAATACTGTGACCGATTTAAATTCCGCCCCGAGATAGGCAATTGCCATTCGGAAGACCCGTACAATGCGACCGAAGGAACGTAATTATTGAGATTCCCCGGATTTTCCCTAAGCGGTTCCACCGCACGTGAAACTAAAAATGATTTGATTGAAAAAATGAAGGGATTTTGATATAAACGCAACGAACTTGAAGGACAGAAAGTCTGTTCGCCAGTAGTGAAATAAATATGAAATCAATCTATTGGTCGTGCTAGCTCAACTTCGAAATCACGTGGGTGGAAAGAGGCAGTAAGAGAGAGAGAGAGAGAGAGAGAGAGTGAGAAGTTGATAAAGCGGTGGGAGAGAACGTTCAGAAAACGTGCTCCCATGGTACATTTTCCGTATCATGCGTTCGAATCGCCAACGTCTACTTTGTAAGGCGATAAATTCATTTCCCCGGCGCCGACACCAACGCTTCACGGTAAAGGGCGAACGCCGATGATTCTCTGTCCTGCCCACTTAAAAAAAATAAATTCACAATGCGTCCCAAACATTAACAATAAGTGTCGCGGACACGTCGCATGCGCCTGTGAACGACGCTTAGTCATTGAAACGCCTAGTGAATTAAACGAAGAATGAATAGCAAATTCGCTTTTTTTTCAAATTGCCCGAATATCAGGTCTCTTCTGACACAGTGGAGTCATCCGATTGTTATCATCGCCCAAAAGCTTTAATAGAGAAAAACTTCCGAGTTTTATTAATGTTTAGAAATCCCAATAATGGTGGTCGACGTGTTGATGATAAGGGCATATAAATATTTCTTCGGGATCGCCGTTTTACTGCACACTTGGGGAAAACGGGAGAGGATATGTAATTTTTTTTCATCATCCCGATGATTTAAGATATTACGATGGTCCACGGCACATGGGAGAAAATGCATTTGACGGAAGACGAGAGATTTATTTAGGAAAAGATTTTGACCATCCCATTAAATACGTTCATTGTCGTTGAGAGCATTTCGTATTATTTGGCATCCGTAAGTCGTGATTCATATCGAACGCCTGATCCTGTTTGTATCCCACCAAAGTGATGCACTCAATGGTTGGGTGCTTAGCTTACAACTTACCTTGACAACTTACCACTTACAGTTGGCGCCTGAAATTCACAAATTCCATAATTTTACACAGTCAAAGTTAGGTGGCCATTTCCTTTCTTCGTTTCACCTGCTGTCTCGTCGAAAGTTATGGTAAACAGAAAACATAGTTTGGGTTTAGCTGGGAGTATTCCAAAGGCAGATTTGTAGCCGGGACCTATCGCTCAGCATCCAAACACTATCAATTAAGTTACCATAACACATGCTTGGGCAACATCAATGTGTGCCTACAGACACTCTCCATGTATGCTCATATCAATTTATGCATGTAGATATGTCAATTTATCTTTTGATACCTACATGCATATAGACAATAATGGCTGTTAACGTCCCTGGGGAACCTTGGTAACCTAAGAGCCCCCCCCAGAGCCTTATGCAAGGGTCATATGACCCACCAAGAAAAAAATAATGTATTGTATTCGATTGTTATATCACAGTGTTGAAGTCAGAAAGAAGCAAATTAAAGTCTCTATGTGCATTTATTGAAGTGACAAAAGTTAGTTACAAAAGAATTGAAACCAATGCAATCCTATTCGTGGCGCTGTTTGTTGGTCGTTCGACACAAGCAGTCATAATGTCTCATCAGTCTCTAACTCATTTGTTTTAACACCGAACAAAACTCTCCCTCTCATCGAAACCATATCATCTCACCCCTTTCAATCATTCGATACGTAACAATCGCGCAATTTATTCACTGGTTCCCGAATTCGCTGCTGACAAATGTTTCTTTTCAGGTTGACAGCACTGGTACCATCCATTCGGAGGTCTCCTCCGCTCTCCCCGTCTCCAAGCACAAGAAAGAATCCCCAAGATGCTCTTGATCACATCATCTCACACGCTTCACGAGGAGGACTGTGAAACTGTAAACAAGGATGTGCACGCACAGGTTGACACTCGCTGAATTCTTGTTTCCGTGTTGCATCGCCGCCGGGTGCTCGCCTGGAACGGAGGGTTAACTGGATAAGTAGATTGCGAACATTCAAACAAATCATGATATCATAGCATTGCATTCCTCGATTCGAAAAATGGTTGTAAATATCGTGCACGGCTATTTATTTTAAGCTCAATGCACATTTTATCTGTTGTGACGAGCTTCTTTCATTCATTTAAAGTTAATTAATAAAACTGCTCACAGGCGTTAAAAAAATCATTTATGAAAACGAAAATAATGAGTTCCAAATAAAAGTTCACCTCATGGAATGATTTAGGAACGGGCTTAAATAGTTAGAAGGATTGAACGGAATTGAGTCAGTTTGAAGGGCGGTAATTAGGTAACAATTCTTAGGCCTAACAAGGCCGGTAAATAGAAAAGAAAAAAAATCGTGTCTCTACAATAAATGCGAAAAAAATTATCATCCCTTCTATGGGCGATGATAAGTAATAGGCATAAGGGGTCAGGATTTATATGCAACTGGAATGGTTCATTAAAATGCATGCAAAAACCATATTAATGGGTTTCATGTGGAAAGAACCCTAATGACGGGCATTTTTTTCCGCACGTTTTGCATATTTCGGGTGTTCTGGCATACGCCGGGAATTATTGCCTATTTTTTTTTTGCATAATTGGAAATTTTTGACCTTTCCCCTCTTTCATGAAATTTGTTAATTTGCTGTATTTTTTTTGGTGCTTTTGTGAAAGCTAACTTATTTCCAACCGCCTAAGGCGCCACCACCTCTTTGCGGTCGTGTCCTTCGTGGCAGATGTTTTTGTTTGATGTTTTTTTTTGGTGGTACGTTTTTCGTGTTATCCCCTTTAGTTTTATCGCATCGTTTCCAACTGCCTGTGTCCCATTTAAACGATTGTGTTCGGCGAAAAAAGCGGGAATCCGCTTCTCACTGCCTCTGTCAGGAAACTCGTACCTATTGCATAGACGACACTCGTCTTCTAGACTCACAACTCTTTTGGGACGAAGCTAACCTTTTACGATCGCGGCGCACAAATAAAGCGATAATCTCCTTGCGAGCTCGATTTGCATTGTGCCGAACGGCTGTGGGATCTGTGGAGACTGCACCATCCATTCTAAACCTTAAAAGGCTCATGTGACCTCTCATATTCCTCCAGTGTTACAATCGGCGATAAATGCCCGATACTCCCGATACTCTTAATGTAGCCATACACCATAAGGTCAAGAGCGACGGCAGGAAATATACTTACGTGCCTAGCAACGTTAGGCACACATTTGATTGCGTGAGGGTGGATATCAGTTGTTTCATCGGTTTCGGAAGGATTGTGTAATAAATGATGGTTTACCAGAGATCGTATTTCTTCAAGAGTCTCCGTTAAGGGACCACTCCAAAGACTAAGAGAACAATTGTTTATCGCCAGTAGTGCAGCGAAGGGGAGAGCAATTGTTATTTTTAATGGTTCATTTATTCTACAAATACTTGCTTCTATAGATACTTTGAGTTAAGTACACGTTTTTTTCATTTTCCTAACCATCTGTTTTTTTGCTTAATGGTAGAAATCCTATGTACACATATATTGCTGAGAAGTTAAAATGCATGTTTTGGTTGAATGATGGTAGTATTTTATACCTTTGTACAAAAAATGTGTCCGTACATATTTGTATTTTTACGGGCAATTATAGGTGTTTATTGTGCAGTTATCGGGGAAATGTTAATGCATTTTGGTCGGCCCCGATCTTCCCCTAGTGTAACGAACAAAAGATATTTTGTTTTACTTTCTTCAGAGCTACCATATTTTTGCTTTCTTCTAATCATCTGGTTCCTATGCTAATTGAATACATTTTTCTGCTTTCAGGAGATGAGCCAAGAACTCTACTGGTACAGGTTGTAACCTCCGAGGATGTAATTTAGTCCGAAAGAGTAAACTACAATATTTTAAGATGCGTCAGTAGATTACCATTTTACATTTTTTGATGATTATTTTCAAAGAAAATGTAAAAATCAATCCGTGAGTCCTAGAAGAAACTCATGCATCAGCGATGTACGGAGAAATACATTATCTACAGTTACGTCAAACCTTCCATCAGATCTAAAAAAAATGGAAGTTTCAGAGATCCATTAAAAGAGGGCACCGGCGTGGGGATTTGCAAATATATATCCTTGGTGAAAAAATGAAAAGCCCAGAACCGAAAATGATGGAAAAATATATTAACCGAATCTTGACCTCAACAGGGAGGAAGAATTGTTTTTCAAATATAACGGCAATCTTCGGCATTAAAAAACTGGTGCTTCCCAAATATTTAAGAAAATATTTTTTTCCACTAACTATGAATTTCAGAAATGTGTCAAAATTAATTACATTCCCGAAGGGTTCTACCTTTAGAGTTCTTGGCTCTTCTCGAGAGAGCAGACAGAAATTATCCAAATAGCACAGAGGATCAGATTTTTTAGAAAGCAAAGGGCTGCCAGTCCTGAATAAAGTAAAAAAAAGCATTTTTTTGCGGTGAACTCTCAGTAGACCGGGGCCGCACAACATGCAAAAAAATCATTTCTTCAAAGAATGTAGAATAAACGCCAATAATTGGTCATAGCAATACAAATATGAGGGTACACATGTTTTTTTAAACATAGGCATGCAATACAATCATTTCTATGATTTAATGATGACGAGCAATATTCTGGAGAAAAATAGTATTTTGGATTCCACTAATTTTAATTTATATATGTTCATGTACTTTCGTTACTTTAGCATAAAATGGTAGTTTTTCTGCTACAAAATCCTAATGTTACAATAATTATGTGCTATTTCATTCGGAATTTCACTACCAATAAAAAATATAACTACGGAAGAAGACAGAAATTTTTGCTGATTCACAACGTAAGAGCAATTATATTTATTGAAAGAGGAATCATTGATTTCAATTAAGCTATTGAACTTGGGTGGATTCCTAAGGCCGAAGAAAAGTATCCAGCATCCCCAGGACTGAGTACCACAGCTACGTGGTGTAACTCCCTGCACGCGCCAAAAAAACACCAGTTAGGATGCACACTACGCAAAATCGGTGCGTAGCGCTCAGAAATGTGTGACATCGGTATGCCACTGCCTGAAAAATCTAACTACCCCCAAAAATCGTACTGGGTTCAAGAAAAGAGGAAGTAGCTGGTAAACTACACTCCCATTCTTACCGCTGCTTCAGACCAAGCCCCTTACCCCTCTAGCGTGCCCAAAGGAATGAGAAGTTGGCTGCCGGAAACTACCGGAAGCATAATCGAAAGATTTCTACTCAATATTATTATAATTGTAATGAACAACAAGTCGATTGGATTATTCACAATACAACGGGAATGTTAGGGAGGCAGGCAATATACGAGATAACTACGAGTTAAAAAGTGGTATTTTAAACGGTGCAAAGAAGTGAGTTTCTAATTCACAAAGTAAGAGCAGTTATATTTATTATTATTTAGTTATACTTATGTATTATTTATCTCTATAAGAGGTTATGTCTACCTGTGCGTTTTCGGTTATGTTTGGGGTACTTGTTTTGAGTTTATCTGTTTTGACTGCAGGAGTAATTATAAAAAGTCGATAATTGCTATTCTCATTTTCACCAAGTACCACTTTCATTTGAATATAAGGATTTCAGCGAAAAAAGATTTACATTAATGATTTCATTTATCTTCTGCGTCAAAAGAAAAAAAATTATATACCGGAGTAAGGATATATTTTTAACAGCTCTAAGTTTCTGGCTCAAAATTAATACTTTAACATAATTGTAATACATTTGATATTTTTGAACACATTTTACTGGGTGTATTGATTTCCAAAAATAGTTAAAAAAATAGTTTATAACTTGTTTTTTTTCGTTACGGTTCTGCCTCCTCTAATGTAATGTGTACCTCTCTCTATCTGCTATGCAAGAGGAATTCAATTTCTTTTTAACTGGGAATCCGACTGAATTTTTGCAGTCCCATTCTTCATATATAACTGTCGCCTCTATACAATAACTAGTGACATCGACTACATTATACCCCACTACACGCTTAATTTCACTGCAATTTTCGTAATGAGTGATGGATTAATTGTATTAATATCGGAATAAATGGAATCCTAAAACTGGGGATGTGGTGTTCATTTTCACGAGTGGAAAAAACTCTGTTTTCAGAAACGCCATTGAAGATAAATTTTCCGTCCAACTTCACCAATATTTTATGCTTTCAATACTGAAAAAAGCAAACTGCGTAATTACTGTGGAATCCATTAATATTTAGTGAACTCTGCGGGGTTTTGGGCAGTTCCATCCAGAGTAATTCAAGAGAGAATTGCTGCAACAGTAGGTACACGATTCGTAATCCCTCTCAACGAGTGTTAAGCTAATACAAAAATGATTGGAGATGGATATGAAGGGAAAAACCAATAGGCTTAACCCCTATTTTGAACCCGGGTACCATCTGCTCCATTGGGTCTTCTTCCTCGATGGATACGAACACCATCGAAAAATTCATCCGAAGAAAGCGTTTCGTACCAAATAGCTGATAGTTTGTCCGAATGGATAAAAGGGAGGCGGGGGTTCGAACCTCGATTCGAGTCAACTGGTTATATCAAGACGAATTCCCACTAATCCGTGAGGCAGTTTCATTTTTTTCAGCGATTTTTTCCACCTCCTCCGCTCTGACTTAACTTCCTGGCGACGTTCGATAACTGGGGGAGACCGAGTGACAAGATTCGGGGTCCGTCATCAATGCCTCGTGACCTGCCCCCCCAAAACCCCTCCGCCACCCATCCCCTTGACCTAGGATCCCAGTGTGAAGCGAGAGTTTGACCGTCTATGCACAAAGCGCTTTCTAGACCACGGCTACTAGTAAGGCACATAGTTCCGTCGCGTTAAGGACTACCAAGGAGTGGCAGGGAAGTCAGGGGTGAGAGTTCCCACAAAGTCAGGGACAACAGCGGGGTGTGTGACAGATTTGGCAAGGTGGGCAACGGGACGCGCAGTAGGCAAAGGGCACTTTCCGCTCCCGGAGGGTCGGAGCGCTCCGACGACGCGACGGTTGCAACAAGAGGCAGACGCACCCCATTCACTCGGCGATCGCGGTCCCTCGAATTTAATCGTCGCACGCACACGATCAAGAGATCGGATTCGCCCTCCCTGCACCAATCTCAAGTCCCCGTTTCCTCCATTAATTCTGAAGTGAAAGTCGAAATTCCTCGTTTCCACGCTAGATGCTATCGGAATTGCCTTCTCTCCGTGTAATTGTAGTTACCGATGGGTACGATAAGTTGATGCGACAAACGCGCTCCCCGAAAAAGAGATTCGCGACACAAAATGAGCGGGAGAATCTAAGAGCAACCTAAAACCAACTTTTTGCGTAAAATCCCTACGCGCTAATCTCAAGGAAAGGCAGGGAAGCGTTGCGTGGGTCGAGAACAGAATGGCCGTCTTGAATACTATAGAGAAATGACTCCTGTTTGGTACGTGACATAATATCTATATACAGATTGATACGTTCAGACGAATACTTAGTAACTACATCCAAATAGTACCCCACAATTCACCTCGAGGGCAGGGGATGTTAGGACACCAGCCATTCGTTAAAGGAAAGGGGAAGGTGGTCTGCAAAGGGGACATGTTAACGTTTTCCTCTCCTTGTGCTGTAGTCAAGGATCGTGCCAGAGAAAAATAAATCTCGAATCTATCGCCATAACAGGCTATTTCTATAATTTTACCATCATTTCCCTTCTTGCAGATACAGTGAGGGGATGGATAACTTCTTCTATGCTGCAAGTAAAATAACTTGATTGACACCTTAAATAGTTAAAACTAACGATGTGTCCTCGATTCTCTGGCGATTCCCACCCCAGATCACGCATTATTTGCGTGACGGTGTGGGTCCTCTTATTACTTTTATTTTGAACACACTGGGCTGCTTCCCTCTCTATGTTGATTAATTATTTGATCAATGTTTTTTTTGGATGAGTCCCATATGCTCACAGCAAATTCTTTTGAACAACGAGAAGGAGAGCATGTCTCTTTTACTATTTTCCATGTCATGTTTTACTACTATGAACTTAACAAATGCTATAGTTTCTTCCGGGCGACCCCGCATTTCGTACGCATGTGTGTTCCCCAAGCAAAGCCCGATACATTGGTGACGTCCAAGTTGCTTCACACGGTCAGCGACTCTAATTGGAACATCTTCGAGCGTATGAGTGTACGAATTTAATGGTTATATTTCCCTCCCATGGACCACAACATTGGCGCGGTGGAAGATCTTACGGGTTCCGCCAACTTCCGGAGCTGCAATCTAGAAGCCTAAAATCTATAGGTGTCATCATGTTTCGATTGATCTTGGAATGATTACCCATGCCAAATAGAGCGAAGGGTATGGGTCAAATGAAGGGTATCTCATGCACAGCGTCAGATCCTCAGTGAGAAGATTGCAAAGAGGGCCTGACGGGCCATTTTAAGTGATGGCGTCACGCTAAAACCACTATTGTGGAAGGCAACAGTATTTTTCACATGAAACTATGCAGAAAAAAGCAGATTAACGAATCCAGGTAACTTAAGGAATTTATCTATTGAGGCGGGTGCCATTCTCGGTGGCGTGGGATGCACGACCCATGCGATCGTCATCACACAAAATTCTTGCGCACACATCGTCAACGGCTGCAGAAAATAGGACACAAAAGAGGACTGAACTGACATAATAGGGACAAGAAATAATAAATTTGGTTAATAGATTTCGACCGAGTAGGTAGATTGAATAAAAATAATTTCAAGAAGGTAGGAGTAGACTGGATGTATAATTCGAAACCTGAATGTAACTCAGAGTGCGCAAGTAAAGTTAGTGGAGAGAGAATCGTAATTGACAGAGATAGGCGGGGATGGGGGGTAAGTAAAGCTAGTCCGTTATCTCCCATTATTTTTTACGCCCAAAAATGATGTAGAAAAATGAAAGGAGGGCTGCGGGAAAAAATAGAAGTAAACGGGAATCCGATTTAGTCAGTTGGGGATTATCGAGCTTCAACCACTCAACAAGGGATTAATACTATCACCCGTGTGAAATTTCATTTCATTTCATTTTATGATTACTATAACTTCGTGAGAAAACAAATGGTGGCACAGGGTTAAGAACTGGCACCCTACCCTGATATAAGTGAGCTGTAAGGATTCATAAGTTCGGGTTGAACTCCTCCCTCAACCATCAAACGCAACCGTTCGGGTTCATTAATGTAGATGGATGGACATTAAGCATTAATAAGCTTTAGAGGGCCTAAATTAGATTGGTGGAACCGTTAACTTATTTTTGCAGCATTTTGGAGGAAATGTATGCGACAGGGCACGTTAAGAGAGAGGCGGAATCGTTCCGGCGAAAGAAACACTCACGGAGAGAAAGGAATGCTTAAATGACAGGAAATGTCAGCAAAGACGCAAAGAAAAGATTAGTGAAGAGTCATTGATGCGGTCTTGTCTTTTGAGGATGGATGATGGGCGTAGATTGGAAGATTTTGAGGTGTGGGGGCGGGGGAGGTCGGGGAAAATATAATGGTGGTCGTAGCGGAAGACAAACAAAGAGATGGCGTATGAAGGGAGAAAGATATTGCAGGAGGAAATTCGAAGAAGTCGGAAAACGTGGACGGAGAAGATATCACGAGGAAGTGGTATAAGCATTGAAAAACGTGATAGATGGGAGAAAGTTATGTAATCCGGGAAAAGGGAGGGAAAGAGAGGGCATTATAGGCGGATTGTTGCGAGGTAGGAAGCTTGTGGAGCTGAAAAAGGAAAGGGTGAAAGGAATAAGGCACTCAAGTTGTTTTTTTTTAGAGAGCTAAGTTCTTTGGAAGACGACGACGTTCTGCAATTCTTTTCAGGGACCATGCCATCCAGAATAAATCACTTATCGGTAGGCTACGTGGGATAATGAAAGTGAGAACTTATTTTCACCACTTTATTTTTCATGCGAGGAGAAATTCAGTTAAATTTAAGAAAATGTTATCATTGATCAACGATACACGTGGCACACGGATATGGCAAAAATCGTAAAGTAAATACGTAAAATGACTGAACTGACACTTATGCAGTTTTGTGTAGAGTATTTTATTACCCGGTGGTCATTGACATATACCTAAGTTGATGAAGACCTCCGTTTTGCAATAACCAAACTGGCTCGCTTTTTCCAATCTATCTCTGGCAAATGAATGCAAAACATTGTGTTTAAATAATTATGTTTTAAGCTCCTTTTTAGGTTGCTATCCTTCTAGTTGCATTTCAGTCGAAAATTGTATTAAAATCTAGTACCATTGCTCTTATAATTTGAAATGTTACGAATCCTCCTGATAGGAAGACGATATCTACTTTTGAGGCAAAAAAGACTCAGTCAATATCTCTCGTCATCCTAACTAATTGGCCAACCTCTGCTCACCCCATCAAATTCTAATCAAATTTAAAATGGTCAACCCAGCGCGAAACGGATATTGGAGGTTTATTTTAGGTAATTTACCAATGCCTAAAGGGACCCTTTTCGAAAATAATCTCCAAAAAAAACCTCTCATTGGTATGCGAATAAAGAAAACCAATGCGCATAAAATTAAAAAAAATATTAAACTCGGTTATCACTAGATCGTGACCGTCACCCCAGTCAAAAATGGGCGCAATTTCATTCCAGAGATATATAACACCTTTAAAAACTTCCCATCACGTCGAGAGGTCACTTAAAAATCATCCCAACGGGTCAAAAAACTGGACGGGCATGGAGTGGACGTGTTTCGTTTGCGCTAAAACGTCCTGTTAATATCGACTCTGGGTTCGGGGGGTGGGGGAGTTGGAAGATACCCACGTGATGGAGATGGAAGGTGGTGTGGAGAAGGGGGGGAGGCGGACCTCGACTGGTGAACATACAGAAATGGGCGGAACGCTTCCAGGGTTTACCTACTTGACGAATCTACTTTGACGAGCGAATAAATTTAATCGCGGGATTTTTGGGAATCGGGAAACCGAGAGGACTGCGGGGTGTCCAGAAATACGCCAAAATCTTTCATC
>LYUA01000257.1:716146-727041 GCA_002093875.1 Calopteryx splendens | reverse complement strand
TGCTCCATGTTGCTTAAGTCGGATGCCAGGAACACTCGGGAGGCTTAGGCGTCGATTACCCTCCGTAAGTTGGAAGTTTTTTTTGTCGTCATTAGCAGAAGCATAAAATGCTTCGGTGAAAATTTCAACAAACATAAAAATCAAGTCGTTTCAATATGATCCATATAGTTTTCCGAACGACACAACTATCATATTTCGTCTTAAGTCTCCGTACGCTGTTAATTTTATCATATCGCCCTTCTTTCTTTTAATTATTCACTCTAACTTGACCACAAAAAATACATCGGATGTCTTTATTTCGCAAACGT
This sequence comes from Calopteryx splendens, assembly GCA_002093875.1. Taxonomy (NCBI): domain Eukaryota; kingdom Metazoa; phylum Arthropoda; class Insecta; order Odonata; family Calopterygidae; genus Calopteryx; species Calopteryx splendens. The sequence continues at coordinate 726,733 of LYUA01000257.1, read as the reverse complement.
TTTTTTAAACTTATTTCCATGCAGGAATTAAATTTCCATGCAAGCAGGTTAGACGTAGTAATTAAAAATTTAATCATGACCTGATGCATGAACTGAAAAAGTCCCATTATCGCTGAAAATATGAAAATTTATGTCATAGGCGTTCCCAGTAATGAATTTTGCTTATCGAATGGTTGTATTTCTTCTTCATTTACGTAAAGGACGCTAAATGCCATTCTGTCCTGAACATTGTAGATGCTTCGAAGGTATGTGAAATTTGCACTCAAGTGCAGTTCGGGAAGCAGCATCGCATAAGCAAAATAACATGAGCATCCTAGAATGTAGGCACACCACAGTACACAAACGAGGAACAGCGGGATACATACACTTCAGGATATTAATGGAAATCACCAAAACATACAAGAAAAAATGTACTTACATACCACTTTATTAAAACGGATGCGGACGAGATAAGTCAGAGAAGACACACATGGCCTGGTACTCACCTGGAAAGAAAGAAATGGAATGAAAAATTATCACTCGAATGAAGACAATGATACACTTAATAATTAGTATCAGTTGAAATCAGTCTAATTAAGCAATTATAACAATAATTTTTTCATTCAATTTTCCACCATCAAACGAAAAACTGTCTGGATATAATAACTTTAATTTAAAATTTTTTAAGGAGTAAGGATTTTTAGGAAGGAGTATTTATTTGCAAAAGTATGAATAAAGCTGATAAATAAGAAACAAATATCCATTAGGTTCTTACAGTCAGGATTAACTAGCTGTCTGTGAACGCACGAACAGTGAACAATGGAAGGCGGAACAAAGTTATGTTTAAATGCGGGGGACCATCAAATAATTTTCATAAAGCAATGAAACGTACGTAAGTGGATAAGCCCACGGAATTCAATTCCCACTCCAATATCCCCGCCGAAAATTTCGCCGTAATTTTCATCTCTATGACGCTCGAACGCATGCACCCGTGCGCTACGCAAACATTTGCCGGTCTCATCAGTACAAGTGCCCATTACTGGCATACCTCTCGAGTACTCCTTCGACCGACACAACTTTTTGGGATCCAAGGAAGATAATAGCGATCGGCTAATGGCGGTGCTTTGAAAGCAATTAGTCGATCCGAGAAATTTATTCCTTTACTCCCACACACGCTCGCTCTCCTCTCCGATCGGATAGCTTTTCGTTCGAGAGGAATTCCTGATAGCGCACCCGCCTTTTACGTCCGCTTCCAACTCCTTTGGAATTAAGGTCCCAGCCCACGTCTTCTCCTGAGAGCTCGGAGGGGGGATGAGTGCAAGGATTCGGGAATGGAAGCCGGGAGAATCCATTCTTGATTCCCTCCTCAATTGAACCACGCGTGGGCTCCGAAAGCTCTCCGCGGTCTCGGCCTCAATTCATCATGACATTCGCTCGGGTATTATTTAACGCGTTACGCGTCCTCGGGTCTTTCCTCGGACAAATGTAGGCACAAATCCTTATCGATGTTGACATCCATGTGCTTCAATGGCCATTGACGTCGTTACCTACTTGCTTCGGACCAACAATTAAAGCTCTCGAGTTTCCTTCCGTATCGACCCCCATGTCTGAGAATCGCAGGAAACAACGAGGATAGAAGTTCCCCTTCCTCAGGTCTCTACACCATTAACCCGTGAATTGTGCTCTCTGGAAACAAAGCCGTGTAAATTATTTGTAATTCAAATCACCTGCCAGAGGTTTATTATCATATATGCCGATTGCAGAACGAATTAATTTCCACAGACTCTATATTCCTTCGAAAAGGAATTTAAAGGTCAAATCAAGGTGAGTTCGACTAGTATCGACAACCCTGCCGAACAGGAGGTTGCATATTCGAATCCATCGTCGGGCAGAAATGCGTTCTGGGCGTTGGGTACTTGACCGCCTAGAAGTTTGACGACATGACGACCCTGGCTTATCTGAAGTCCCTGGGATTATTAGTAGTACCTACTGTCCAGACAGACTCATTCTGGATGGGAACTGAGTTACTCATTTGCTAGGCTATCCTGAATGCATCCTCTATATTTTTAATTTTTATTTAAAAAAATATCTTTCCCATGAATGTTAAGTAATCAAAGTTATATTGTGAACAAATCTATACACGAATTTGAATGAACACAGTCATCTATACTGATATCAAATTGGGGTTTTAGTTTAGTTTACACAATTAGTTTTAAAAACTTAACATGGATACACGTTCTCTTTTTAACGCATATATCCTCTACAGGAGTAAATCCCTCCTCTGATACGAATTATTCCTTTACCTTATGTAGAAATGGTGATGAAGAAATTACTGTGGAATAGGGTACAATACTTGCAAACATAACAATTTTAAGCAACGGTTTGGAGTTTAATTTATAAAGTAAAAATCTTGGTCTAGTCTTAAATAGGTGAACGCATGTGGTTTAAGTACACCCCATGATGCAGGAAGGTATTTCAAGAATGTAGTCACCCAATACTTACAACATAAAAACTAAAAACAATCAATAATTAAAGCGCTAGAAATTAATGTGAAAAAATCTGATTAATTAATTTGGAAAAGCGAACGGAATTCAATAACTTCAAAATCACTAGGATTTAAAATTTAATTTTATAATTATGATAAATTAAAGGAATTGCTATTAGGAAAAATAATTATTTGATACAGAGAATTGGGCGCATTAAATGTGAACCTTAGGACTAGTTTTCAGATTGGATTTCATATATAGAGCTACAGCCACAACGCTGGTGTGAATTATCTAGGAGTTGACAGAGACGGAGTGGTTGCAACGGACTCTCATGGAGTTGCAGTACCTAACGGTGTTATCGGACATATTGACGTTCCCTGTATCGAACCGCGGGGTAGGGGATGACCATCCTTGCCCGGTCAAAATTAATGGACACCGTGGGATTGCTGCAGTTAGAATTATGCACTTTACAGATTGAGGCCAAGGGCAGAAAAATGATTCTATGCGCAGCCCTCGAAACCTACGGGGGAGTGATTTGACGAATTGAACCGATTGGAGTGCAAAGAAACTAATTCAATATCATCGCGTTGTTCAGGATATTGAAAAATTTGCCTAGATGAATAAGATTTTCCTTTCAGTTCGCGGTATATTATGGGTCCGCCCAATAAATTTCGTACGATTCAGTTTATCAACAAAGGGCACTGGCATGTTAAAACAAGAGAATACCGGAGAGTGACCAAATTTAACCTTGTTTCTCGTTGCCAAACAATCATATTAAATCGGAAGTTTCCATAGAAAAACAGAATAACCGAAAACCAACCTCGTAAAAATTTGTCGAGGAAAAAAAAAGAAAGCTGGCTGAATGAGGGTCGATCTTGTTCTACGAATGGTCGTGAATATGAAAACTACGACGGACATACATCTATACATACACCTATAGCCTCGAGGACATCGTAAAAATGGATGCCCTCTTCGAAAGGGGCGAAAACCGCCGTTCATTCGACTCACACCGGCCGATCTTATCACACTTCTTATTTTTTCCCCCAGCTCATGGTCCACGTTCGTTTCGCACCAAACCTCCAGTGCCGCGATGATACGGCCGAGAATTTTCCCAGCAGCCTTTTGCAGTACATGCACATTTCGTCTCTAACTTTCGCAATCTACTCCTCCTCTCCACCCCCTCTGCCTCCATTCCTCTCGACCCCAACCCCCCATTCCGCCTCCATCCCTTCTCTCTCGCCTCACCTAACCCCCTGCCCACCAGGCCCTCGAAAACCAAGTCAGCACCCAACTTGAACACCACCATCACGATTCCATTCCCATCATCGCCGACCTCCCGTTCGTCCTCCTCCGTCGGACTAGGGTTCTCTCCAAACAAACCTATCAAGGGCCTCCTCCTCCCGCCCTTCCGTCCCATCCATGGTCGCCCGAGCGAACTTTCTTATCATTTCTTCCCATCTTCAATTTGGCCTTCGTTACGGTCACCCCACGTCCCTCCTCGTTCCTCTTCCCTCTCCGGGGCAGTCCGTCTCTCTTTTTAGAAGGGGGGGGGGAGGAATAGGAAGAGGGCGAAGAGGTGAGGAGGTCTGAGGGAGCATCAGGGACGATAGCGCGGGGGATGAAGGAGTTGTGGCGGGCGGGGGTGTGAGACGGTGGCGGAGAAGACAAATGGGATCATAACCATACGACGGGATCAGGACTTCCGTTGTTTGATGTGTCGACGACTGGGGTGATAGCGGGGGTGGACCTCAAGGGTTCTTGGTGGAGGTGGAGTCGCCCGATGATGGGATGGGGCGTCAGGGTCGTGGGGGGAAAGAAAGGGGGGGATGAAGTGGACGAGTGTGGTGTTTTTGGGAGGGGTGGTGGAGTGGAGAGAGAGAGGCGGAGAGTTTAGGAGTTAAAGAGACTACCCTCCGTGTGACGGATGGGAGCAATGGTGGACCCATCATGTCTTGGAGTCCCGGGTGGAAACGTAAATCCACCCACACGCAGATTAAGTCGCTTAGATGGAAGGTTTATGAGCGCGCCGGACGAAGATTAAAGCATAAAACATCGGGGGACTCGGGAGCTTTCGCGAGGGAGACTTCAGGGTGGGATCTCGGAACGGAATAAGGAATTATCTTCGAGTGATACTCGCCATCAATCCAATTACGGCTGTGGACGACGACGATGATTGCGCGGATATCATTTTCGAATAAGCCGCTCAAAGCGTGCGTGCCGCGGGTTTTCGAACATGCTTCACCTTTTTACGTATTCAATCACTCCAAGAAATCTCCTCGTGGTTATTTTTTCCAAGGGTTAAGGGAATTCCGCTGGGGGACCCGACACGTGTGTTTATCACCGGGGCCGTATCCGACGCAGGATCTCTCTACCATTTCGATGAATTTACTGCTGCGAGAAATCCATGGTATCCAGCGCAGGGCTCCTACAACCGCACATACACATGAAAAAATACACACTCACGCACTGGGACTCGTGGATGCGAGCATTGGCGCACTTAACATTCAATGCAATGGGCAACATTTTTTTTTCAATCCCCGCTCATTAAAATATTTCAGTATTTAAAAAAAGTGGTAATTTACTGGTTAGGGTAGGTTCCTGATGGAAACACGGCCTCAATCCTAAAATAATCCTACTTCGCATGCCCCTGCTATCACTGTCTTTAACAGCCCATTGCCACTCAGTACGTCCTGTAATCACTTTTCCTGCCTTCTTTGGACTTCTCCCAATTCCTCTCCTCCCCTACCATGCGCAAAACCTCATTGTTGGTATTTCTTTCTGCACATTTCACTTTTTCCATCCTTGTCTAAACCCAAATTTGAAAAGACTAATACCTATCTTTGCCATCATTTCTCAACGACCATGTTTCCGAAGATAAATAGGATAATGTGATTGTAGGACCTGTCCACTTCCACTTCGGATTGGGAGAGTGCTTATGCGTTAAACTCATAACGCATTTCCGACGGCTTCAATCCTGCACGAATTTTGAACGACTCGGCAACAGTAGCAAGGCAAACGGCCCTGGGCCAGTGAAATAGTACATAGTTCACTCGGCGGTAGAGGAAACCCATTTTTGGGAGAAATGCGGAGTTGCCGAAATACTGAACAACGCATTTATCAACCGTACTGTGCCTTGAATGAGAGGATTATGGGTAGGAGAGGAGAAGGAACGCAGGATGTTTTAGATTGTAATCCGGAGAGCAAAAGATTTAGAAAAATGTAAATCTTATTCGAAGGATATATTACTTTAGGTACACTATCACCGTCGGAGAAAGTTAAAAATCTACAGCATTAAAGCACGATTTCTAACTCCGGAAACAGTTTAGTAACTTTACTATTAAAATGTCTGCGAAGAAAAACTTCTTCCGACATTCCTGGAAGAATAAAAAAAATTATTTTAGTGCATCCGCAACCGCTGCCGTTGAGGGAGACGAATGGCCTCACATGGAGTGGGTGGTCACAGTGGAGTGGGTGGTCTGATTGTATGTGGTTTATCACAACTGCATGACCCCAAGTGTGGGATGACCCGGAGGGCGGGAGAGCATGGATGGGTGCCGGAGAGATAGGGCACATGTGTGAAGAGCACAGGGTCGAGGATGGGCAAGAGGAGGATACGGGACGGGCAGAACGGAGAGTGTGGGAGAATATTGGAAGGGTCACTCGTGGATTGTTGAGTCCGGGAAGAAATGGTGGAGGGTTTGGGCGGGAGGCCGAAAGAAGTGGGGAGAGGAAGTTGCAGAAAAGAGGAGGATGGTGAGTGGGTGGATGGGGATCGCATGGAAACCGACCGAACACTAGATTGGGAGGGGTGGGGCAAGACGGTTCCTCTATACACATTGTCTACCCACGTGCAAATGACTTGCCACAAACCTAACGTTGAAATCAGTCGTTAAGGACGGATATGACATCATTTGCTGGTTTATAAAAAGCGCACGGGGTAATTATCCCAAAATTCCCAGTTTGTGGCGACCGTAAACATTTGAACTTTCCAACCTCATGTTCGCAATTCCAATTTGCTAGTTATGCACACATCTTTAGCCGGATAGAATGAGCTCAAAGCTTGTGTATACATCCCTTCGAGGAGCAAAGAAAGGAGGGTTAGGGAAAGATTCCGGATGGAGATGGATGGAGAATGGGAGCGAAGCCTGGAGGAGAATGCTGGGATGCTTTGTATGGCTTTGAAGCGAGTTCTGTTACGGAATTCTGCTGTTGGAACGGCATTTGAGAAGAATGAGTATGGAGTAATGCCATCGATGATAGCGGAGCCGAAAACATACTGGGCTATGTAAACCCTTAAATATGATTCCAAGCAAACAAAAAATGAATTAAAAATGACGAATGAAAAGATTTATATTTAAGAAAATTTGGATAGTATGGGAAAGATCAGGGGCAACTACGGGTAATTTCTTTTTCCTAAAACGTGAAAAAAAAATTTCATTGCTTGACGCGTGTTTTGAAAACCAAATTAATTCCTCCAGTGCTGCATAAAAACCCAACGCATATATCTGGAGCACTTCCACGAAGTTTTAAGGAAACAAGAATCATGAAACTGGAGCGTTAAAGGAAATGAAAGCATGCAAATCCTGGATGATGAACAAAGGAGACTATGAGAAAGAAAGAAACAAAGTGGACACTTAAACTGAAATATCTTTAATGATACATATTATAGCATTAAAATTAAATCGATTAACAAAAGTGAAGAAAATTATTGCTTACTCGGGCGTTGCCACCTCGATGGACGCAAAGTACTTCCTTTAGGAGAATTATTCACTTGCGTCTTTCAAGTTCGAGAGTTTAGTGGGCGGGGAGGGGGGGTGTGAGTCGCAGGACGGTAAACGGGGTGCAAGGTGTACACCCGTATACGGTCACTGTTTGGACCGGTTTGGACAGAACGCTTTAGATTAAAATTACTCACCCAAATACGCCACATTCTGTCGATTCTCTAGGGTTCGGCGCAATTTAAACGCAACGCCAAGGTTGATAAATTTTCGCGTTTAGAGAACTAGACACTTAAGCTATTTAAATAGTGCGTGTTCCGTCCAAAGCAGTTAAGCACACAACGTGAGAGTACCGAGTATGCAGGAGCGCGCGGACCGAGCGAAAGCGTTGATTTGCAGGGCCCTGATGTCCACACGTACGTCGGCCTCTGGGAATTGTGCTTCTGAGGGAAAAGGAACTTTTTTTGCATCTTGTTAAACTGCTATAGCTGAGTACATAATTGTCAGAAAATGACTTGAAATACAATAAAAATTGACAAAATATCACCAACTTTAATACTGATCAAATATTAAAATCCCTCTGTAAGTAACTCAATGTTATTGTCATAGTTATTTCTGTTTCTACCCGGTAAGGAGTTGCGTTTCTTGAATGAAAAACAGCAGTACAAATGAAATAGAGACCAACTATCAAAACTTCAATCAACCAAAAGCCGGACTAACCAATACGATATATTTTTTACGAAACATAATATGACATGTGTCATAAGGTCGACTCAGCACAGATAAAACATCCGAAGGTCGAAGGTAATAATTTATTATAACGATTAAACATTGCAATGACATTAAATTGAAAATTGTCGCAAAGTATTTCGTCTTCGTCACATGCAACTTCTAATTGAATAACCGAGACATGGATTGCATTATAACAACCGAACTTTGAAGATTCAATTTAGCAACCGCTCCATTACTTTCGGATAACCATTTTTGTCAGCTATAGTTGTAAAATGAATTATTTTCGAAGAAAGGTTAATAAAAGCAGAAATGATGATAGGAAATGCCGTGAAATAATAAAAATTGAATTTTTATGGAGCAAACCCTCTGGTTTCCACTCACATTCAAATTTCTCAATATAAATTAGGTATAGGTAACACATTATAAGCACAAGTATTAGAGTTAAACTATACCATTAATCGCAGCGTTTTTGCTATTTTACAATTATGTTGACTCGTTTTTCAATAAAAGTTAGGTACAAAGTCTTTATAAAGCATCTGAATTAAACAAGGTTCTTTGACAAGTACGATCAATTTTCACAAAATTGGGCGAGGTAATGAGAATATAATTAGCATTTTTAATGTGCACAAAACTACTACATTTTTAGAATTACAAACGGCAGAAATTATTTATAACTAAAACCCTTTACAATTAATTCCTTCTATTCATTCTGGGAAAATTCTGATTGTTTTAACTTTAAATATAACATTTTCATTTTTAAATTAATGGTTTTTAAAACAAAATGGCAGGCAACATAGGCCAAAGCACTCCAATATACTCATTTCAAAGAAAGTTGAATGGAAGTTCAAAAAGAACTCTACACGATGAACAATCTCTTGACAAAAATTTTGTACATTTAAATAATCAAGGAAATATATATTAGAATCGCGATAACTTTTAAGAACTCCGTTTTCAGAATAACTTGCTACAAAATGTAGTGAAAACTAGCTTTAGCATCACCATTGAAACTATATAAGCAAGTATTAATAGCTTTTCCATTGATAAATGTTTATTTTAATTCGTTGTTTAATGTATCGAATATGCATGGAAGGCAAATCTAACATGTACAGAGTTTAAACATAAGGAAATTGGAATATATTTTCACAAAATTCAATAGTGTTTAAAAGTTATCGTAAATTATGGGCACGTTACGATTTATTCTCTGACCATTTTGAGGCTGTCCACCTCTCTCTTCAGATCAAGAAGTTCTTACGAATCTCATTTGAGAATGTGAAATCCACTTAAGACGGAAGCACATATTTAACTCAAAAAAATATAACAGATTTCACTTTGCTCTTGTCGAGTTACATATAAATCCACACAATACCCAGCTAGTCACGAGAAGAGCGTGTGGCAGGGGAAGTTAAGAACAGTTGACTGATGGTCGTGTTGAACCGGAATACGTGAAGAAAAAAGAAATACAACATGAGTAATGAATGATTTATATCGTCCTCCGAAACATAGGGAAGAATCATTATGGTGGGCGTTCGAGAACGACGGTTTATCGTTTTCTCCTAATTCTAGGGAGTGAGTACCGTTGCTCCGCTGACTTGCATTCGATTACCAACTGCTTAGAGATTTTGGAGTGATCTTTTGACGTTGGATCACACTGAGTCAAATCACTTGTATCACCAAAAATAAGCTTGCAGTACGGGAACTGCCTGTGGGTGTTAAAAACAACGCGTCGTCACACTCTGCTCGCCTCGAGAACACCTTTATCTCGGGCCACAATACGACGCAAAAAAACCAATTCTCTACCGGCAAGAGCGGCTTAAGAGAACGCCAATGGGTTCGGCCATCGTGCTTTCAATACTTTCGCTCCCGATCCTCTTCGTACGACGAGAGAACGGAGGGGCGGCCCGCGCCGGAAAGGAAAGAGATTTCACCCCACTGACTCGTGCACTTATTTTTCCGCGATGAAAAAAAATAATTCACGGGCCATTTTTTACCCATTTTCCTCGGTACAGGTGCGAGATGGAGAGGGTGACGTACGAGGGTGAGCAGCTTGTGGAAGGGCGTTTGAATCAAGGCGGGGTGGGGAGGGAGAAAGGTGGGGGAGGAAGGTGGTGGAGGCGGATAAATTCTACGCCGAAGACGGAGGGATCAGAGAGGGAGGGACGGGAGGGAGGGTGGGGAGGAGGAGCCGGGGAGGATAGGACGAGATGGGGCGGGTTTAATGCAAGCAAAAGGGATTGGTTTGGAACTGGGCGAAATGGAGGGAAGGAATTCTAGGTTCGAGAGAATCGAGGGGATAAAATAAAGACGGAAAGTTTTTCGGCATTCCGTTTTTATTCTTTTTTTCTCTCCCTTCCACTCATTTTTTTCTCCCTCCTCTTCTCTCCTATCTATCTCTCCATCCCCCTCTCTCTCTCTCGTCCCCCTCCCTCTCTCTTCCCTCGAAGCGCGAGGTATGCAGCGAGTGATGAGCAAGGGAATTGAGAAAGTTTTTATTACTTGGTGCGGTGTGAATAACTTTGAGAGATGCTAGATGATATAAAGGGCTTGATTCAGATTCAGAATGCGAATAACCGGAATTTCGCTGCGAATGTGAGACGCTCGCTTGCGGATCGAATTAAGAGAGACCTCTGGTGCGGATGTTTGTGCGCGACCGAGAGGAAGAGGGACCAGGCGTG
>LYUA01000257.1:704165-716041 GCA_002093875.1 Calopteryx splendens | reverse complement strand
GGGAAAGGGAAAGCAGAAGAGGGAGGGGGGATGAAAGAACGATTTTTGTTGTTTTCTGGGGAGAGTCTCACGATGGGTGTGTGCTGGGGATTGGGGTGGGGAGGAAGGGGCGTGGACACAATACGACTGAAATGAATCCGCTACACTTTAATGATAAGGTGCTCAAAGTGCCAGAAAAAATACATCATTTCAGACCACCAAATGCACTCGTCAGTGCAGCGGGATGTAGATACACAAATAGAATCGGGCATAAACGAAACTTGTAGCAGCGCAGAACTATTTTTATTTATTTTTTACTTTCTCCAGCCTCATTATCTACGCGATTCAACTTTTTAGCACCGAATCACATACACATATGAGCGACAAAAAAGAAAAAATAATAAAGCGATCAGGAAAAGGTGAGAGAGCCTCGTAGATTTTTTTATATTTGAGAGAGAGACTGCATTGACTTCCCAGTGCAATTGTAGTAATTTTATAGCAATAATAAATAGTCCACCAGCAGAATACAAGTGTACCTTCAAACTCTCCCAAGTCGGAGCGTCAAATCCTCGCCGTGTGATGGGAAGGCTAACACAAAATCCACGGGTGACATCCCTAAACAGCATGATATTATTGCAGTCTCCTGCGGTAACTGAGTGTTTCTTAGAGATTTCACCCTGCAAGATTTATATTCCATTTGCCAGCTGAGAAAAATCTGCATTCTCCTCCCCAAGGAAATTGAGGAGACAATTAAATTTCTTAATTCTATTGGATCATGGAATACTTCCAGTAGGAGCGCGGGTATGTAGAATTAAGCATGGCTATGTAAAATCAGTAAATAGCAGGTTTCGGTCAGGGAGCAAATAAATCCCGTTTTAGGGAAGAACATTTGGCAAATGCATCCTCTCAATTTGATTTACAGCCCCCAACTCGCCGAGAATTTATGGCGTCAGCGTATTTTTACTTGTGTGATGGCAGTATTTCAGTCACGCACGTCAGAAAGCAGTCGAAAAGCAAAAAAAAGAGATAAAATTTTACCCCTCACTAAAACTTCGAAATCCGCAATACATTTTCGCCTTGGACCAATAGAACGCGAGAGGTTTCTTGGCCACATTTTCCGAGATAAAGGACGGGATTTTCGCCGGGTAATGAAACTCTCGGTACGATCCCGAATTCCTGCACGGTTTTGGCAAACTCTTTGTGTACTTTGTAGACTTACATCTGAGTGGGTCATTGTCCTAAAAAAAACCTCGGTCCTCATTCAAAACGACTGCGACAGAAAACTCTTCTCTGACTCGTGGTCTCTTGGACCCTCCCTGGAAGTAGCGGCTGAACCCTTTACGCCTCGTGTGGGATCGCGCGGAAGAATTGCCGCTTCTGTGAATCGGAATGAGCAAGTTAGGAGGATCTAATGCGTGTCAACTACTCCGAGACCAAATTAAAACGGGAACGCAACGCGTTGCACGTTCAATAAATTTGGAAATTTGGTATAAAATTGAAGTGCGTTCTTTTTTAAATTTAAATACGATTACGTTCCACTACATCTCGACGGATACGATTATCTTCATTCCGTGAATCTCTGGAATCAAAATGTAGAAATAAATCTGCGCGTAAATGGAACGACCGCAAGTAACAAATAGCCGCAAGGTTGATCTGATAAGTGAGGGTAGATCTCTCCTCGTAATTAGTCAATCGGCATCTGATAAATTTGCTGGACAAGGTAGAGGTGCCAATTACTTTCAGTGTGCAATTTTTTGGTTTTTGGTTTACCCGGACGACCTGATAACCGAAAAAAACCTGGTACTACAACTCTGGTAAAACCTGGGGGCTTCCAAAGTCTCCTAGAATTAAAAAGGGATCTATTGGTAAGTATACGAGTGCTCCGTATAAATATTAAATATCCAAGGATTTAATCCCAATCCCACCATAAATTAGGCTTTGCAAAATTATTCAAAAGTTCGAGCATGAACTGATTTAGGAAATATTTTTTGGATGAACGTACTTGATGAAAAAGGCCTCCAACCTGATGCTTACTATCAACTCTCTCCTTTGGGATTAAACTTTCTAGATACACAATATTTCTTAATTCTTATTTTATTTATAAAATATACATTCATACATATGGCTGCGCTAAATTTATTTCTACCCTTTACGATTTAAAAATTAATGATACATATAAATGGACTCCTAATTAAAATAATGGTAATACCTTTTGAGAAAATCGATTAAATAAATTAAAATAGCTCTTGGAGTGAGGATAATTTGACACCATAGCAGTACTTTATGAATTGGAATTTCGGATTACGCATTCAATCCTTCTCAGTCCTCGCCTTCTCGGCAACTACATACTGTCAATAAAAATATGATATGTTACAGCCAAAATATTCTAACGAATGGATACACATCTACCTATAGTTAGACACGTGATAAATTTAAGCACAGTGATTGAAAAAAATTGAAATGTATAGGAATGCTGAAACATTTCTCATGTCAAAGGCTGACACATTTTTCAAACTTTGAAGTCAGGCCATAGTGCATGAAAAAGAATAAACATTGATATTTATATTAGTTATTGAGCAGGTATTTCTGGTAGCTATTAACTTGAGAGCATATAAAGCTCTTGGGATTATATTTATGATTATTATTAATGGTAATCTATCATTTAAGGTAGGTTTCTGATGGCCACCCGCTACAATAACCGCCCGCATACGCCCTGCTACCCTTCATTCCGTCCAACATGCCTACTCTTTTCCTCCCTCTATCTCGCCTACCCAGCATTCTTCCCTCTATCACATTCTTCTACAATCCATTGCCGCTCAGTAAGCCCTGCATACTTTAGAAGATTTTTTAAAAATTAGCTTCAAAATGTAATAAATCAAAGCGTACTTCTACTTTATCGGATTAAAGCAAAGAACTTCCCCAATCACTGCACTTTTAAGCTCGCGTTAATCAAAAAAAAAATCCAGATTCATTAGCCATTTCCAAAAATATACGCGCTGGAATTCACCTATATCTAAATGACCTTGAGGGTTTCCGTATTGCCAAAAATGGTGCGTCGAGAAACTCCATCCGACAAACGGTCTGTCTCAAAGGGGTCGTTCACAGATTACGAATCGCAGTCTAAATTTTCTGACACGCCAAATTCCTGGGATCCAGTCAAAAAAATAAAAAAAATTCAATTGGTTCATTCCTCCCACCCACGAAAATCAATCAAAAAATATTATCAATCATTGAATTTCTGGGTACATTTATTGGCGGAAAATTGTTTCCTGCTCGAAGGTAGGAAACTTATACGTGACAAAAGGTTATAATTTGCTCACTAGCTATGCAAAATTTTCCAATTTAATATAATAATGCGCATGTTTCCCATACAAAAGAGAATTCAGTGATAATTCAAAGCCCAGATACTGATGATGATATCTTACAGGAAATATTTGAAACGTTATTTGGCATTTTTGGGAAAAATTAATTAAGCATCTCTAAAAAACACATAAATAATTTTATAAAAAAATATTTAAATGACGACTGTTCCCTTAAATCACAATTACATATAAAATTGATAGAAAATTTTGGATAAATGTGTCACAATTATAATAATTTTCTTCGTAGCAGTATGAGAGGTCAAATAAAAGGGCAATTTAAAAAGAGTGTATATTTTACAATCATTGTTTTCAACCACCGAGTTGACCGTGATATTTCCAAAATAGAGGAAAGTAAAAATTTTTTAATTACCAGTTAAAATGGGAGCGCTAATTGGCACCATTGTGCCTGTATTACCCAGGCAAATAATGCAGGTTAATAAAGACAGGTTAATTTAGTTCCTTACCCAAAGCAAAAATTACACCAAAAAACGAAACAGTAAGCAAAAGTACACGAACTAACCATGAAAATTATAAACCGCTTCCCCAACTATTTCTGAGTCACTGAAGTAACATCAAATTCATTCATTTATAGTAAGCTCAAAGAATCATGATATTATATCCGGTTGTTATAATAGCTGCATGGATAGGACTCCTGCTCTAACGTATCTGAAAATCAATTTTCCGGTATCAAAAATCATCATATTAATAATTACAGCATCAGACAAGAAAAAAGTAGACTGTCGGAGCACATAAGATAGCATATACGAGAATCGTACATAGGCAAGAAAAACGACCCAATTCCATGATATCTTTTATTTACTTACATTTACTGATTATATGAAAAATTTCGGGCTTGAGTTGTCTTCTTTGAGAATTAACTTCGTTGTTTCTGGGCCTTACCAGTCACTAGATTAACATCTAACACCTTTCAATCACGGAAAACTGATCACCTGTTAAAAAAGCACATTGGGCAGTGACCCGATTTTGACGAGGTGAAACTTCATACGGTCAGAGAAAAACGAAATAACTAAATACTAAAGCACACCTTCTTCCATTTAATGACAGTAAACTTGAGACGACGGCCCTCACAGGACGCATCATATTAAAACTTACTCCACCTAATTATTGCGATTTGTCCATTTTGCTTCACCACCATGATTTGCGTGCTTGATCCTACGCGTATGGTTCGACCGTCTATATCCTATCTAATGAAGGAATACGAAACAGAAACACACATTGCACGTTTTGCATGGAATATACTTGGGTGCCCACCGCCGCTCACCCCCGGAGACGAAAGTGGGACGACACGTGCACGATCATCCCCCCGTCCCTTAAAACTTTCGACGCCGTTCGGTGTTCAGCGGCGAATATCACGCACCCCCGGTGGGCGTAAAATATTACCGGGTGCAATTTCTTCTCCGAGTGTTCTTCCGGACGGGGCAGGGAAAGGATTAACTCGCAAGGAAGAGGGAGGGAGGAGGAAAAGGACTGGAGGCTTATCTCGAAAAAAAATTTTCTCCACCAACGGGAGGACAGCTGACTTTATCTCTCGACTCGTACAAAACACCCTTCCCAGTCTCAACCCCTAAACGGCTCTTCATCCCTCCTTTTCTTCACCTTTACTCAGATTTTTTTTTTACCCTTAAACCCCCTCACACACCCGCCCTCGTCCTCTCCATCCCCATGTCTCCTCCGTCTCTCCCATTTCCTGCTCCTCGCTCGCTCCCTGACTCAAACCCTCCCCTTCCTCTCCGACGTCTTTCTCCCCCCACCTCCCTCCCTTCGCCTCCGCCGCACATAAGATCCCCATCCCTGCTCGCCCTCCCTGCATCCTGTATAAACTCAATATCCATTGGGTGACTTTCCCACCGTATACTCTACAGCGCTTTCCATCTTAAGGAGGGAAGCACCATTCCATTACGGCCGAAAGTTCGCCAACTGTCACAGAGTTCCAAGACTCACTCGCTCTCCATCTCTCTCCTTCCCTCTCCCACTTCTCACTCCCTCTCTTCCTCCCTCTCCCACTTCTGACTCCCTCCCAACAGTTCCTCCATCCCTCTACTCTCCACTCCCTAGCCTTCTTCTTATTCTCCGCCCGCATCTCTCCATTTCCAGCCCCCTCTCTCTCTCTCTCTCACTCCGCTCCTCTCGACCTTCTCGAACGAATGGTTATTTCTTCTACTCCACTCTGGGAAGGCAGGGGCAGAAGCGGGAAAGTGGGGACGTGAAGGAAAGGACAGCGGAGTGGGCAGGGGTGGGAGGAGGATGGTATGGCGAGGGGGAATACACAAAAGGGGAGGGGAAGGGGGTTGGTGGTGCGTTTGGATTTCTCGTAGGCGAATAGACGAGTATCGAGAGGTGGTGGGAGGAAGAGTGGGGAAGAGAGGGGGGAGTAGGATGAGGAGGAGGGGGGGAGAGGGAGAGAGAGAGAGTAGAGACGCAGAGGAATGGAGATACCGAAGAGGCATCGCGTGGGAGAGAGTGTGAGAGTTGAATGCTTCTTTGGCTTTGGATGCGACGGAGAGCGGGGGAGAGAAGGGGACGGAGGAGGGATTGGAATCGGAGGGAAGTGTTTACGTCACAAAACGACAATATTTGCGGAAAGTAACGGTGGGACTGGCGAAGGAAACCTATTAAAACTCCTTTCCCCAGAGGAAAAAGTCTGGGAGGGAGGTGGGTTCGGAGGGGGACTTTCGGGTTGGGGTGGGTATTTTTGGCATTCCGGGCCCCGCGCGTCATTTGTTCCTGAAAGCGTTGTTCCCCATTCACCCCGATGGAGCACTGTACATCTCGTTTCCCAGCCGTAAACGGTTATTGTCCCTGATGTATTCCGCGAACTCAAGTGGGAGTAGCAACGCTCGAGAGGGAAGCGGACCGCGAAACGTGCGCGTTTTAGTTCACTTTTCTCTGCAGGCTACGGCCGTCAAACCAAATGGGAAAGCAGGTAAGATCAGCGTGAGAAAAGGGCAACGAAGGAAAAATGATCATTCAAATTGAAACGGCCACGACGTAAAACGAAGCTCGCTTTCGAATAAATTCGAGAGCATTTTTTTTGGAGTCCGGAAGCAAGAACGAGAAACGAAGCCGATCATTCCGTTTACGGGTCGATTAAGCCAATCAAAGACTTGTGTGCGATGCAATTACAATTAGAAAAAGGGACAATGCTCATAAAATATTAAGACTGAATGTCCAATCACAGATCCGCGGGATTAAGTACCTACGTGCTCGGGTGGCCCTGTTTACAAAATTTGTAATGAGTGAGCAAAAATGATGCCTTAACCTTTTTTTTTATAAAGCAAGTCAATTGATGCACTTCTTAACTAAATTTTTTGTGCCGAATTTGGTGGCTCGGTAAAATTAGAGCCTGCCATAGTAACCACAAGAAAGTCCGTTGACCCACTCTTTCCTTACCTGCTACGCTCTGAACTATAAGGGGGGCAGCGTGTGTGCGCACCAAGACAACAATCACTCTTGACGGGAGCAACCGACGGAGGGCGGAAAAGAAACATGAAAGGGACGATGGGAGCATCGTGTAGAGCCAGCCACCCGGAATGAATTGCCGAGCGAAGTTAAAATAAAATTTGGCCAAAGGGATGGGAGCAGGAAGTGAGGAACCGAGGAGGGGAGAGGGTGGGGCATAAACAGGCCGTGCGCCCTTGGGGGTGTGTGGAAAGGGGAGGCCTCTCGTCCCTCTTATCGCTACCGCATACCCGTCACTTATCACGGAGAACCCCTGCTGCTATCTCTTACCTTACCCCGACCGGCTCGAGGCTTCGCACATGTCCCTTGCTCCGCCTCCCCAACCGGGGCTGTCTCTCGCCCACCGCCGTGCTCCCTATCCTCCCCCCTCTCAAGACTCCGCTCCCCACAAACGCAGCATCTCACCCTCCGTTCTCACACAAACCCTGTCGTGCTACACTCTCTCCTCTCCTCTCCCTTCCCACGCCTCCGCCCGCCTGCAAGGCCCATCCATCCATCCCTTCGATCTCCATCACTCTCTCCTTCCGTCTCTCCAACGCTCTCTTTTTTCTCCTCTCTCCCACCTACCCCACGGCTCTCTTCCCCGCATCTCCCTCTCTCTCGTTGTCAGTCTTTCTCGCATTCTCATTCTTAAATATCTCGTACTCTCTTTATCGCCGCACTCTCCCACTCCTCAAGATGTATCTTTAGGAGGCATCTCGCCTTCCCTCTCCCTCTTCTTGAGCTCCCTAGGCATCCGATCCATTTGTTGCGAGGTAAGATTTAAACGTATGCGATAGGAAACCATCGCTAAACGGGCGCAGGAAACACTAACCAACCAGGCTGCTAAAGAAGCTAAAGCTGACTGAAAGTTGATTCCTCTCGAAGAGGGTCGCTATCCTATACCAAACAACCAAAATCTACAGTCGTCGACCCGATAATGGAAGATCTGACTTCATACTGAGCACTATGCTGCTTAAAGTTCAGACATCAGGACATGGGCGCAGGCCTGAGTTCAGAAACATGGACTACGCCTTGCCTCTCGTAAGCAAAAAGGGAGAGGGGTGCAGAGTAAGGACTTTACCTGGTACTAACGTAAGCATGGGACTGACAGGATTTTTTTGACTTCAAAAATTATTTTTCAAAAGTATTTAATATTTTATTAATGTTCTTTTAGATCTGATTTCGAAAATTATTCTAATATTTGACAGCGAAGACTAGACTAAGGTTTCATTGCACACTATGATAAGGGCTATTATTCTAAGACTTTATAAACGCAGCGAAACTGAGTGCATGTGTGTGAGAATTGCGTGATGTAAAGTTTCGCTAACTTGAAGAAGAAAAGCGGAAATTATAGAACGTGATTTTAAATTTCTTTTGACCCTGTCGGGCCAGGGTGGGCCAGCCGCCGAACTCAGGCTTGTGAAACGGGGGAGGGGAGTTCCTTTCTCTGTGTCGGTTTTTTTCAAGTGAGATCTGGTACCCAAAAGATCACACAGCTTGGTTGAAACGGGGTTTGTCCAAGTCGCCAGGAACCGAGCCCTGGTCAGTAGCCGGATTCTCTATCTCCTAAGCTACCGCCTCCCTCTATCCCCTTGCATTTTCCATGCTAAAACTTATGCGCAACACATTTTACTTTCAGTTTCGGTATATGATATGCCACAATGAAAATTGCAAAAAATATCTAACTTGAAGTATTTTTAATATTATTTGACCTTTATTCTTGGAAAAGATCATCAAGAACAAAAATAAAAGAAGTACTGTCACTTATTAAATTCTAACCTCCTGTCAAATAACTTTGATGGTCGTCGAAAATTGCTGATACGAGCCCACATCCAAACAAAAAGGGCGCGCTGCATCAAAAAGAAAGAATAAGAAATTGAGCATGAAACGCGCCAGCGCCAATATTGCAACGCCCTCTTTCCATCCCCACCGTTCTCTCTCTCCCTCTCTTTCATCTGGGTTGCCATTACCCCGGAATCCCTTCGTATCTTCCATTCCTCATCCACAAATTCCTCCCCTCCGATTCCCTTTCGGAAGGCAGGACACCGCTCACAAGCCGCATGGCGCGCCGGACAGTCTCCCCCCCCCCTCCCGCAACCCCTTCCCCCTGAGGAACGAGAGACCATCTTCCCATGGTTTCGATTCTACCCCAATGATTCAGTTTGCCAACTCGACTTTCTTCCGGTCTGGGGTCACATAAAGTGAACTGCGAGCATTAAAATGGTGTGCATTGAGAGGATACTTATGTTCGTTCCACTGATGCTTCCATTATATAGATTTTGGCTTGTGTTTCGTTTTACGTTCTCATCGGTTCTGTTGCAACGATACGCTATTTTTTTCCGGGGCTTGTCGCTATTTTTCTTGCCTCAATTTTCCCCATGCTGTGTGCATTTTTCAAGCGTCCTTACAGTTCTCGAAAATTTAATACTACTCTTTCTTGTTCGTATTGTTCGAAGAAGCATTGGTGTTATGGATTTCCAACCATTACGATCATAGCGTATCTACAGTGAGTAGTCCATTAACTGAAACTAAATTCAAACAATTGGCTATCCCGATATCTTATTCAATTGCTATATTTGAAATTTTGGATTTTGGCTAGACAGTGTTTTCTGCTACGTTTGATCTTCCTGCCTCTTTGTGCGTGTTAAATTCCATCCAACTGCTTCCGGCTGAGTGCGATGAAAAAGGGAGGAATAACGGCTTCCTCCATGGTAGCGGACGCCATTGACGAAGGATTTATTTTTCCCGGAATATTTCTGCATGAAACTAAAAATGTTCTTTATTGGTCAAACTTTAAATTTTATTCAAAGCATAGCGGAGAACCGTATGGTTTCCATTTGGTTCAAATAAAGCCGTTTGTCTTTCCTCCCCTCAATTTTCTTGGCTCTCCTCTTTCAACCTCTCCCCATCCTCCTCTCACCCCCCATATTTATCCCATATTTTTTTCCCCATTCCATTCCGCCGCCCACCCAAAACCATTCCACGTCGCTTAGTCTCTCGATTTCCTTTCCGTCCCTCCTCCTCCTAGCCCTCATTCCTTCGCATCGTCGCCGGACTAAACCTCCCCATTAAGGCCCTCCTCCTTCTTTCATTCAGTCCCTTCAGGCCATAGGAACAAACCCTCACTCCCTCGGTAATAAGTCGACTCGGAGAAATAGCCATGCTTAAAGCGCTCTCTTAAAAATGTGAAAGTCTTCACAGTCACGTTCGATATTAATTTTGATGAAAAAAATTATCTTCGATCACACTTGCATGCCGTAACTGAACTCTAAAAATACAAATTATTTTCCATCAAATTACCCACATCACACATCACCCTAATCCCTAGCGCTATTTCGCTTTTGATACCCCTATTTCGCTCAAATTCTCCCTATCTTCTATTTCCGTCCTACCGAACCCTTTAATGTTCAACTTAATTTTGCCTTCCTATAGTGCCAACTCCATCCCTTTATATTTAGCCCATATTTCTACAGCGTCAATCGAGTATGTATTTCATATACACTGCAGTGATAAAGCAGAAACCTTATTTTGATAGGCTAGAGTAGAGCTCACATCGTGCAAAGCCCTGCGGCGTGTGCACCTCTCAAATCCAGGGTAGTGCGTCCATTTTATTTTCCTGTGCGAACTGCGGTTTCGCACAAAGTTCTGGTGCCCAGAAAGGCACCGCGATTGAATGGTAAAGGGGGGGGGGCATGAGAGGGTGTGTTCAGAAGCATGCATGTGATTTGAATTTCTGTTAGCAGCCCCACTCTCTGGCCGCAAGCCTACCATGCCGTTCAGCTTGTATGCGACTGGTTAATGCAATTTTCCTTTTTTGCTTTTTTACTACCTGCACTGTTTTCTTTTACTGGCTGTTCACTTCAAATACATACCATATTTACACCTAAGTAGTATTTTTAGACGAAAGATGGGATGCGAAAAACCCCTTCCGATAATTAAATTAATCTGTTCATCTTCCGTGACATATTTACGAATAAATCAGTAAAGTACACCATCCTCATTAAGAAAAAACTTTATGGACATAAAATACTCATTCTTTTCCTTTTATAGAATATCAATAAAAAAATGAGAAATTTATATTCAATTAATTTCAAATTTTTACATGAATTATCGGGTGGACCTCATTACACGCAACATGCTGCACGACAAGATCTTTCATCCACCTTTTTATTTTTAATATAAGCACCCAAGAATTTCAATTTCGATTAAATTCTTCCCGCAATCGATTAGGGACCATAATAATTTTCATAAAAGTCGCAAGGAAGATAATACGTTATATTTCATTTGTTTGTCTGTATTTAGTGTATTATTCATTAGAGGTCCTTTATTTTATAGCAACTCTTAGACGTTTGTCTCGCATGAGTAGAATAGTAGTTCAAAATGTGGGTGATAGTAAAATGGAGAGTTGAACTTTCAGAGCTCGTAAAACCGAAAAACAACGGGTATTTCCATTGTTTGAACATAGCCCTTCCTATTTAGTTCCTAACCCTTTAGAAATACGCAATACTGACGGCGCACGTATGGTGTGGAATCACTCCCTACCACGCATCATAGTTGTAGTCTACAGGCTGCCATGGAGCATACATCGACTAATATTTCAGGATTTTGGCTCGATCACAGCTGACACCGCGGCACGCAAACCACCCTGTACAGTGGTCAAACTGACCGACCCGCGGACTGTTTTAGGAGGCAATCCCTTCCTGCACAATAGGCGTCCTTTTTCCTTGATCGCCATCCCCTTCGTGCTCATTCATCAATTTCATCCCACCCTCTCGTTCCGAGAGGTCCTCTCCTTTTTAGCTCTTCTCTCCTGCGTTCTGCTTCTCCTTCTTCCTCCCTCGTCGTTCCCCGTCTCCAGCTTCACCCCCCTTCCCAACCATCCCCTTCCCTAATCCCCCCTCTCTCCCCTTTGGGGTTCGTCCATTCGCCCTCCAACGCACTCCCGTCCTCTTAATCTTCCCACCCTTTCCTCCCCATCATTCCTTTCCTTTTCGAACTGGCACTCTCCTGGCCTCCTCCCATCTCCTCCGTCCGCCCACCTCTTCCCACGCAACCCACCCTTCTCAACCTCTC
>LYUA01000257.1:643138-654942 GCA_002093875.1 Calopteryx splendens | reverse complement strand
CACAGCCAGCTATGATTACCAGAGCGAAATTCCATTTCGTTCCGTTGCGTTTCAAGACCGGAGCGAAATGATTTCTTTTAGAATACATTTACTTCTTGTGAGTCGTGAAAGAAATCGAACTCCCCTTTTGATTTGAGCACAAATCGCGAACAAAATTATTTCGTTTGCATAAGCGCAAACTTTCCCCAATTTTTTCGTCGTATTTTTTTTAAGTAAACAAACGTTTGACACACTGGGGTTGTTTGGTAAATTCAAGGCTTATAACAAATAATACAACCCACTAACACCTTGATAAATCTAGCATTTATTCAAAGGCATTTTGTTTCCTGGGGGAACAACATTCCTTTCGATGGATTAATTTGCTCAAGTAACCGTCTGCACAACGGCCAACGCAGTGATGGGCATGGACTAGTTGCTCCTCGAGTGTAGGTTTAGGAAGCTTTAAATGGATCCTCTGGTTGTTTGCGATTCCATTACGCCACAATTTGACTGAGGCGCAGCACCACTTGCTCTGTACTATATCCCAGTGACATTACTGTGCCTATCCTATCAAAGTTCATACTACGCATAAGCCACGCCGCCGTCTGCCACAATTATAGCATAGGAAAGAAAAAATGCACGCCGGGTGGAATCATTTGGTCCCAAACATTCGCGAATAAGATAATTCTCAACCTTTGGCAGGAAGTATATCCTCTGGTTACATCAGGTGGTTAATGACCGTGTATTTTATGATTATACCTCTGCAAAATCTCCTCCGTCTTCAGGCACTTGCTCGCCCGCTTCGCTTTTACTGAGTCTGAGTTGCTGGGATTTCCCCAGCAACTTAATACGGATGTAAATTCACGCCGTTTGTTGAAGCGCTCCAAGGACACGCGCGCCTACCATTAGTACGAGTTTTTCCAAGGACATAAGTACAGAACTTTTTAGGGAAACAAGTGTTCTTCACCATTGAACAAAGACTTACGAATTAAAAAAAGCAATTAATAATCCCAAATTGAAAGAAGGAAATCGTTTGGGAAATCGCTAATACTTATACTTTTCCGCAGAGGATCGCTTGCACTATGTTTCAATCATATAACTACAGTAATCACATCAGGATAGGGGAGTCAGCCCCTTTCCCTGAGCGTATAGTGCGATGTCCCTGGATGACCTGTCGGCCAGTGGGCCAGTTCCTTTCCCTGTACACCTCCTGTGATTTCCCAGGATGACCTGGAACCCGAAAAATCACACAGGTTGGGTGAAGCTGATGGTGCCAAGAGGCGTCATCCGGAATCGAACCCGTGCCCTCCGGTCAGTAGCCAAACGCCAAGCACCCAAGTGGGTAGGCACTGAGCTACCACGCTCCTTTCAATCATATGTTGCACTATATGTTATCATGTTAGAATCCCAAGGAAGGGGGGTTGAATTAAGTTGGTTAAGGAAATGATATGTGACTTTAACAAAGGTAGGGAATGGACGAGTGGTTGGAGGTAAAAATAAAAAGCAGGAATTCTTTTGTTCTGAAAATTGTCTTTTCATGGATTTTCGGAGGAATGTAGAATTATGGGGTGCGAGGGTAAGGTTGGGTAATACTTCAGGTTGGCATTTGTTTTCCAGGAAGGAGGTGATTTCATTATGGAGGGTTGGCGTCGGGTCAGAGGGGATGGCTTTATAAAAGGGGGTGTCTGACAGTTGTCTTTTGGGTTCTTGTAAATAATGGGTGGTGTCCATTACTAAAACGGTAGATCCTTTGTCGGCTGAGATGAATACGACGTCACGGTTACTGGCAAGTTTCTTTTAGGCTGTGGATTCTGCGGCGAAGAAATTGTTTTTTGGTTTTTTTCAATGATTCGACATAAGAAGGCCTGGATATTTTGAGTAGGAGGAGGTTAGCGAAAGTCCTACCAGGTGGTTGACTGGGAGAGGAGGTTCGGGTTCAAAACTAATTTCAGAATTTTCAACTGAAAAGTTAATAAAGTGGAGTCAAAATAAATGCGAAAGAGTGCTCAAATAAAAAGGGAAGCAAAACTTTCCTTGTGAATGCATAAATAGGTAAGTATGCAAATAGCAAATGGGCAGAGAAGAGAAGGAAGAGGGCTAGGGGTCAGGGGAGGAGGAGTTTCGGGGTGGGAGGGGGTGGCTTGAATCGAGGAAAAGCGGACGACCTGGAATGGAAATAGGTATTCTCACGCTCGGAATGCGTGCGCAAGAATGCCTCTCTCCTCCATCACCTCGCCTCTCCTCTTGGGGGCGTTTATGGCTGTCGTTTGTTTCCTTTTGAAAGTCTATTGCCAAGTTTAAACTTTTACTGATGTTTTTCTTAGTAATGCTCGGAAGCGTCGTCCTAGCGATACTTTCGGCGATGTATCAAGGATAATGCCGACTTTTAGGGCAAGGCAGATGTGAAATGCTATCTCTCTCTCTCTCTCTTCTATTTTTAACTTCCGCTACACTATAGTCGGTTTCCAACGCCGAATAGTGATTTTTGGGATTTTAACTCCACCCGGACATGCAATTTGGAATCAAGTCATACAGGTCACGTTCAGCCCAGGGTGAAACACATGACCCCAGTGTATTAAGCGACCTTAATAACACAGCCGACTAACGATAATGAAGGAGCAAATTTCCGATATTATTATACTTAAAGAACTTCATGCCATCTATTCCCAGTAATTTCCTATAAAAAGTAGTGCAGGTCGTGTACCCAACCGTATATTCTCCAGATAATTTTGTTTACGCTAATGATTTCATTTCGGAGTTTCTGCCACAATTTTAATTGGTTTCCACCGCAACTTCTAGCCAATTACCACTTTTATTTTTATAGCAAATAATTAAACCTCATTTAGTTCACCTAATAATTTCTCAGAAAATTTTGTCGCACTTGATCGGTAAAATTCATCTCTGGTTATTATCTTAGTATTAATTTCCCATGCAATTTACCTCCCTTTTAGGCTCCTAGTTAAAAGTTGTATGCTTTTAAAATTTTCCCATCTTTTTTCGCAGTTGACTTCCAATGGAAAGAATAAATTAAACGCTCAAATTTCATTCAAAAAATGAAACCGAGATAGGACCTAGCGTAAAAGTTACTCACTAAGTTACGAATAACATTTTAAAGTAAATTAACAACGAAAAGGGAGGAACGCAATGTAATAAAACCAGTCTATTCACAGAATAGGCGAATAGGCTGGAAAAATAAAAGTTTTATACACGCAAAAGCCTCCCACTTTTCAGCTCTGGGCTTATTCTTGCACTCTAAATTAATTATGCTCATATCTCAAGGTCTTTTTTTCCTATCCTAATATGAACTTGGCTCTCCCTTTTAAATGTATGCACTGGTGCGATGCAAGTTATAACACTATCGCAACACATTCATTCACAGGAGTAACCACAACTTTCCATTTACTTCACGTGGTGAAAGAATTAAGAGGAAAAGGAAATTTGTAAACATTGTATGTGCATATACATAGTCCGTCGTTCCCGCAGTTCATTTCTACAAGTTCGCGGTATAACAACGAATGCTATTTTGTGGAGGCTAGCATTAATTTTTACCGTAGCCATTAAGTCCTTATAGACTTGGCAATACACGCTCATGTGAACGAAGAGAGGGAGAGAGAGATAAGAGATCGGGGCTGCAATCTCAAAAGTACGAGCACCTCGTGACGATGCGAAAAGCAGGGAAAAAAATCGAATCATCGAAAGGCGAATGTCACGGCTAATTATTATCGGTCTGACGGCGTGACACGTGTCAATTAGTGACTAAAGGGCGAGAGACAACGCGCCTCAGAGCCGCTATGTTTCAATACCAACGACATTGATGGGTCGAATTTTTCTTAATCACTAAATGGAGTTGCGAAAGATGGATCAGAAAAATTCCGGACGAATCCAAGGAAAATAAAGGAAACAAACGTAATAAAAAGGAAAAGTTGTGATTAATGGGATAATGCTTTCTCCCTTTGACACCTGAAAAAGAGGGAAAGTTAAAGTGAACGGAAACCGTTTTTGAAACTTGGGCTAAAACTCGAGAGGAGATTAATCCGTATCCAGGATACGGATCGGTAATCGGGTACCGTAATCCAACCATCCTGCAAAAATATGAGTATGATTACAATGCCCACACACGCGTAAATGTATACGATAACACGGTTTGTGTAATGCGAAGCGGCGAGTTGTAGAGCGACACTGCTATTACCGGGAACATTTTGGCTTTACCCTGGGTACTGTTTTTGTGGGGCCCAAATGCAAAAATTCTCGGTACACGAGAAGAGGCATGATGAAATTGGGTCTCATCACTCACGGAGTAACCAAATCCTACTCACCGCCAATGTGAAAGAGTTGATCAGGAATTGAATCGCTTCAAGTTGGAAGAAACTCAAGGTAAGCAAGGGAAATGTGATACCGTAATCAGTCGCGGCCAAATAAGACGGAAAAAAACCGTACAGAACTTACTTTTCGCGGAAAAATCTTTTCATCTCCATTCCCACTGATCTTGAGTGATTCATTTTTCCCCAATGTCAATTTCATCAAACCAATCATGCCCATTGAACAACAATCATTGTCTCGCTGACATTATTTATTCCACCGATTAGCCAATGGCCAACACAAGTGGCAAACCATTTCTTCAAATCCTTTAACAGACTTAAGATGAAAAAAATGAAGCAAACACTATTCGAAATTGAATATTCTGGTTGAATACATTTAATGTGCAATACCTACATAAAAAAGTTTTCATTATTTATAGCATCAACGTTCCCCTTAACGGATTTTAATACCTGCGTGCGACGTGAATGTTGATGGTTTCCTAGAAAGACTAAAAACTAATGTTACGGACTATCTATATCTTGATATAAAGTTTTTTAAAGTGTAAAAAGAGAAAACACGGGCTGTTTTACCTTCTACTGCACTAGTGTGTTTAGCATGTACTGCTTGTACAAGTTTCTCCCAAAGAACGCAATCAGCTTATATTGTTTAATGGCTTGCAAAGAAACCACGAGGAAAGGAATTCACAGAGCACTATTTTCAGTAAGCAAATGCGCATTATGAACATGCAAATCCAACTTCATGTACTTCATAAAAATGTAGGAATAAATCCTGAAGAATTGTAAATATGTGTAAACATTTTGACTGAAATTAAGGGATTTGTCCTTTAGAACACGTTTCCCTGCGCTGACTTTAAGTTAAGATACGAATGGATATAGAAAAATAGTTCACTGCTATGCACAGGAAAGGAACAGAGCAACATCATTCTCCATGGCTTGGAAATGGAAGCCGAGCATTCACATTGAAACCATCTCTTCCCAAATCATTTCCTCTTACATGCTTAAGCCTCCTTTCCCTCGCTCCCTCATTTCGAGTAAAAAATCAGCTACAAAAACAAAGGGTATTGCTCTGTAGTTTTACTTCGACTCTCCTCCATTCATCGACTGGTACAAATGTTTAGCGCTTATTCCCCAATAGGAAATTTTCAAAGGAGATAGTGGATTGTATTTTTTACTGTACCAAAAACCCTAATTAGAGGGCAAAATAGGCAAAAACCCTATTTGTAAGGCGGCTATTAGGATGATCCCGTTTATTGAAGTCTGCAAGCGAGGCCCTCGTAATGCCGCATTTAAATTCTTGGATTGAATCATTCGAGGAGTCACTTTTAGATGGAAATTGGATTTCATGGCCGTGAGCTCAGTTTAGCGCATTCATACTGTATGCAACAAAAAATTCTCCTTTCTGCATTTTATTTTGTCGACTTCGAAAAAATCTTTATTCTCGAACTCCGAAGTCAGATTTTCGTTGCTAATAAGCAATAAATAATCACGAGAGACCTTAGCGAACCGTTCTGAATTCATGAAATAAATTGAAACGGATGTGCACGTAAGTAAGTTTGATTGGTGCCTATTTATAAGTTGGTGAAAGAGAAGAATAATCAGGTATTCCGCCACTTATCTATGTCCGACGAATAGAATATTTTTCGTTAAAATCGATCCATCAGTCCAGCAATAAGTTTCGTTTGAATCATCTACATTTCACCCGATAAGTAATTTCATATTACTTCATGTTTGTAATTAAATTCGTCAGTGAGATGACCCTTTGGATTCTCGAGAATTTTTCCCTTACAATTATGAAATTTTGCCAAAGAAGATTCATTAGATTGCAGAGTGGACCAAAAAATGAGTTTCCAATTAATCAAAAAAATATCTTTAGTCGCACTTCTCTCACAGAATCACGAATCCCTGTCCTGTGCTTCAGCTTCCGCAGTGGCGATAAGCTAAAACTGTTGGAAAAATCCAGTGAACGATCGAGGTGAGAATCCGGGATAGGTCATGCTAAAGATTGCAATATATGTTTCATTTAAATTTTCATAATTGAGCCAGAAAATATCTTAATGTATTTCGTTATAGCTCTCCGATGACAAACATCCTCCCGAAAAAATTAATTCTACTTCCTATGGCAATTGATTTTTATGTCCTGCGATGTTTTTGTTGTGAATGCTTCATTAAAATATTCCATTTATACAGCATTAATTCAATGGCCGATATCTACGACTAGCCCCGGAGAACGCAATACACACTTATCCGATCTATGTTTTGTATAACACACTTTCCTTACGTTAGAAGAGTAGGTGTTACGAAGTTATTATTGGGTGTATATTTTGCTATTTAAATGCTCTGAATGTTGCTACCTTGTGTTACAAATTAAATATGCAGCGTTGGTACTCGTTAGTGGAGTATTTGGGATCGATCCACAGTTGACAGAATAATGAAACGCCCCCACGTCTTGTTACCAAAACAAATAAGAGTGGCGTTTTCTCTAAAAAGTCAGGAAACGTCTCAAAGAAAGTGGAACGATATGGTGTTAACTTGATTTCCAATCATTATTAATGTTCGTTTGAAATAATTGATATCCTATTTGTATCAAATGTATGGCAAATGGATTAAAAAGTTGAGACAAATATTCAAATTTATTAAAAGGATACCTTCCGGCAATTCCATTGTATTCCATACCAACACTCCCTGTTCCCCATTGCACTAAGGGAATACCTAGTAAACGTAGTGAGTGAATACGGCCAGCTTGATAATTTTTTTCCCGTAGCAATAAATTTAACCTCGTCGATTTTAACCCCATTAAAAAAAGCATAAAGTTTGTCATCGTTAAAGCCTTAGGACAAATCTTTGAGTGGCAATTCATCCGATTAGTCTGGTAGGAGAATTGTTGCATTTAAGCAGTTAAATCAATGGAGCAAGCTCATATTCACAAAAAAAAATCAAAGAAAAACGCCACAGAAAAATGTGAAGACTAAAGCTACAAAAATATCTTACAGAAATAGCAAGCTCATTGTAAATTTGCCCCCTTTTTTTTAGAAATAAACCGTTACGTCAGGATTGAAGAAAGAGATTCCTGAGCTAAAATTAAATTTTTATTTTGAGAAAATAACGAGATGCGATATAGGAAGGAATCTGACATAACGTAGAAATGTCGGAATTAGAGAGAATACTGCGGAAGATACCGTTTTTTTTTGTATTCGTGCCCTGATAAGCAGAAATAAGGCATTCAATAGAGTTCTGCGATAAATTAGACCTTCAACTGAGTCCATGGAGTGTTGAAGATTACAGCCATAAAAACTCTTGCACCGAGCTCAATCATGCAAGGCGAATAAATTTTACGATGAAGAATGTAACCTACTTGCCTCGACTCCATCCCTCGCCGATCCGAGGTCCATTAGGCAGTGGGACGATGAAAATGCCAATAAATTTCGCCGCCCCCGCCATCCCTTCGCTCCTTCCTTGGCCTTCCTCCGAAACTCGCGATCTCATTTCATACACTTCCCACCTGTCCATTCCCCCTCTCGATCCACAATCACCCCATAACTCTCTCCCTTTACCCTCCCTCCCCCCCCCTCCATTTTTACGTCCAACTGGTTCTTCGATCTCCATTTGTTCTCTCTTCTTCGCCCTCTTGGCCTCGAGGTGGGGGAAGAAGGGGTCACCCTGAGAGCTCCAAAGATTCGTGCAATGGAAAAAAAGTAACGAAGAGGCATGGTGCTCTTCACATGATGGCAGCTGTAAGGCATCTGTTACGTGCATCCTAGCGACATTTAACTGTCATTTTTCGAGGCCATGCGACCCTTATTGGCTAGCGGGGTAATTTACAGCATGGATTGGGATCGATTGGGAATTTAAAAACTGATTTTTGTTTTTAATTTTTGCCGAGCTTAATTTTAACGCTCAATTTAACCAAATACAATATTTCACCGTATACCGTGGTATGCACAGGTCGGAAGGGAACAAGAATTTCTTCTTCACATGAACAAAACTCATGCGAGAGGAATTTTTCCATGAATAATCCACGGTGCATTACCACGGGGATAATTAATTTGTTTGTATCAAGTGGGCGTTAGCCCTTAACAGAGTTTTTTGTGAGAGTTGACCGTAAAAAATTAAAATAATACTTCCCAATTCTTATGCGACACACAATAGGCTCTAACCCTTGAGCCTGTACGGAAAATCTTAAGAAAAATAATTATAAATTACAACACTTGATTCGAAATAAAGTTTTTTTCTGTCATAAGGGTTTCCATATGCTACCAAATAATAGCTGCTTATGTTCGTTATCAAAACAGAATTAATTGCTCCATTCCACGTTGATTCGATGCTTACATTAAAGGAGAGTAATATGCAATATCACTTCAGAGATCATTGAACGCTTAATAAATAACTCTCCAGCAGCTTTTTATTAATTTTAATAAATACCTTTACAATTTGACTTGAAAAAAAGGCATGTAATTCGGTGAATTTCTTCTTAAATGGAAGAGAACTTGGAAGAACACTACGGCTGTATTCGCGAAAAACACAAGTTTCGCAAGAACCTATGATCCTATATTTCTGACATATTGCTCAAGTAATGCAATGAGCATGTGATAAAAAATGCTTATTAAAATATTTGGAAGCACTCGGAATTGAGAAATTTTATCTCCTTAATACCAGTAGAAATATCGAATTATTAGATACAGAAGGTGTGCATTAATTGGCTCTTCAACCTCAGGTTCTTTCCTTGATATCATGCAACATCCGTTTATTTAATCAAATTAAATGAGCATGGATATTGAAAAGAATAAGATTCCATGAAAGTCGCAAGGATTCCTCGTCTAGAATAATGCAGAGGGAAAGTAGGATAAGCTCGCTCGACCGTTTTAGGACGCTCGTCTCGTAAGTGAGATACATAATGAATGTAACTTTAAATCTAAAACAGTTTTCGAAGGTAGCCAGCAGCCAGTCAATATTCTAGGTCTTAATAATAGGTGCAGACACTCAAGGACATCAAATGGTACTTCAACTTTCCTGACGCCAGTTTCTGACATTTTTATCTTATTCACCATTATCGTTCATGCTGTATAGAATTCAATTTAACATCGCAGTCCATTTCCAGATTTTCCATTTTCTATCCAGCCAAATCTTTCAATCTTATACATACATCGTTACTACCGATATTTCTCTCTCTTTCCACCATTCCCCGCATTTTTCTCCCGTCCACTTGGCCGAACTCCCTTCCACACTGTCCCCTTGCTGCCACACCGCCTCTCCACCAAGGCCCTCCCTCCCGCCCTCCTAAGCCTCTCACCGACCCCCTTCCTCACTCATACGCTCATCTCGTCCAACGCGGCATTTCAGTGTTGGGAGGAATTCGACAACAAAACGGACGCATTCCTGCTCTGTTATTGTGTTCGATGGAAGAAATTCACCGAGGCATCCCCGGGTTCCCTAACATACTTCATCACAAGGGTTCAAACCCTTTCGATGTCCCAGCCCCACTCCGAAACTACCACCCTACCCATCCCCTCCCCATTCCACATCCCCAGCCCTCCTTCACTCCTCTCACCTCCCCCTTCCCTCCCTCACGTGACCCATTCTCGTGAATACACCCAATATAACCCAGCCGTTGGCCTCTATCTCTTGCCTTCATCCCTTACCCTGCTCCTCCATCCATTCCCCCCACCCTCCTCCCACATCTCACCCCTCACATCCTCGACATCACCTCAGTCCTCCTCGACCCCTCCCCGCAAATTTATGCCCTCACTCATTTCAGCCCCTTTCCATTTCCCGGGGCCCGATCTACCCCTTCCCCGGCACCGCCCCCTCCAGAAACCTTCGAACCAAAAAAAAAAGGAAAGGGCACGTACCCTTTATTTCAGTGCCCCCTCCTCAACCCCCTCGCACTCCTCACACCATATCTCTCCCACACCCCCACGTCGCCCGTCCACTAGAAATCGCCTCCCCGGGCCGAACCCATTCTCCTCCCCCACACGCGCGCTTCTATTCTTTCCGGTCCCTCCCACTCTCCTCACCCCCTAATGCCAAGGACCTCCCTCCCTCCCTCTCTCTCTTTCCCCGCTCGCGCGAGCGGCCTTTAATTCATCGGACGGCCCCGAATACTTTTGCCGTCGCCGGGAATCCACTGTCAAAATCGGTAAATTACCGGCCTCGACCCCAAGGAGAATTTCTTTCCTCTCTCTTCTCCCATTTCTTCTACTACTTTTTTTTGATTGAATTTTTCCGTCATTGTTCGCGAGCGTTGTCCGACGGAGAGAGAGAGAGGAGTGGAGAGAGAACGAGGGTGGATGAGGAGGGAGGGAGAGAGAGAGAGAGAGGGGGGTATTGGAAAGGGAGTGAAAGGCCACGGAACCGTGAAAGGCCACGGAACCATGCCGGCGTCGAATGCGTTTCTCGGGTGTGGCTGCGGATTTCGATTCCCTCCGCGCGAGGTGGGCGGTGCGGCCCCCGTGCGTGTTCGATTCCTCCGCAGAGGGCGCCGCCCTCCGATTCCCAAATCCCCAGCCGAGCTGACCGAGGGGCGGTCGGTGCGGAGAGCTTCCCCGATGGAATGGCGATGTTGAAAGAAGACCCATATTCTTTCTCGACCGAGACGTGGATCAAATGAATGCGCTCACGCATTTTTATCGATCGGACGGGATATTAATTAGTGACCGTTACGATTCGCGCGTTTCCGTATTGGGGCCTGACTTCAAAAAGCCAAGTTCGATGATATCTGTCGACGTAAACGATAACATTACATAAATTTTGAAAATATGGATTGGATTTGAAATGACACACACCATTGAATTTGACACAATGTATTTAATTGACTTGGGGAATTATTCCTACTGATGCAAAAAAGCAAAAAAAATTTGATTAGATAGCATACTTCAACCAAAATATTTGAGATTTGGTTTGATAATGAGTCTAATGCATTTTCTTTGAATATACTACTTTCGTGATCAAATAATTGGTTACTTTTTCTAAAAGGAAAGCGGCTGCAGTATAAAAAATTAAGTACACTGGAGAGATATATATTATTTAGTGTGCGAATATGAATCAGACTGCGCAGATAAGGGTAAGGGAGGCTCGGCATGGGCGGTCATAGAAAGGGCAGTAAGATAGGACTGATGCTTCCTATACTTTTTATGAATGTGAAAGGGTGGGGATGAAAAAAGCTTTAATTGGCCAGTCAACCAAGGTGACGCAATGATTTTTGAGTATATTACGGAATTAGCCAGGGTCTGATGCCAAGGGTAAAGATAAATCATATGAAAGGAAAATTAATGAGAGCCATGATAAATAGAAAGGGTTATTTAAATATCAAATTGGGAGGTTTCTCAGTATTTTGGACGAAAGTGGACGTAGTATTCAAGAAATTAGGATAATAATTAAGTCAGCAAACGAAGCAGCAACAAAAATGAGACGAGCCAGATGACAGAAACTCCGAGTAAGGCTAAGATACAAGTATGACCTGGTGCTTTCCCGGCGTATCAGCTTGACGAAGTTTTCTCGGGTCTTCCACCG
>LYUA01000257.1:516980-527840 GCA_002093875.1 Calopteryx splendens | reverse complement strand
CCCCCCCCCCCCGTGCCGATTCTCTTATAACTCGGAACTATTGCTGCCGTTGGTCTTGTGTGTTTTACACCGATCCTATACATACAATAAACACAAAGTTAAACAATATGGAAGGAGCATTAAATTAGAGAAGGAGGAACGGTTAATATACATTTTGCAGTATTTAGTGGAAACATGGGTGTAGAAGCAGGGAAATTGGGAGAAAAATTGCATTTGAGAAAGGAAGATTTTCAAGAAAACGGGAGACAGGTGCGCTAAGAACATGAAGAAAAGTTTATTGAACACAGATATGGTACGTATAGATCCGAGACCTGGTTTATCAGGCAAGAGGATGAGCGTAGATTGGAGGACTTTGAGATTAAGTGTGGAGAAGAAAGATGAGAATACTCTGGATCTCTGAGGAAGGCAAAATTTGAAGTTTTACATATGTTTGGAAAAGAGAGGTAGATGCACGGTAAAATTCAAAGATGGCAAAAAAATTGATGGGGGAGATATAGAGAGGCAGAGAGATTCCGATGAACGAGATAAAAGGGAGATGGTTTGGTAAGTGTGTAAGAAGAATAAAAAAGAAAGTCTTTTTGGACAGCATGATTTATGGTGGAAAATACGAAGAACAGATGAAGAATTATGTACTTTGGGGAAACGAGAGTTTTGGTTTGAAAAAGAATCCACAATAAGTAATATACGCTGGATGGTCTGAACCGTGAAAAACCTTTTTATATTTGGTGGATTACCACCAATTTCCACCAAGAAAAATAGGCCATTGGCAAAAGAGAGTGAGTGTAAGGAACCCATGAAATACATTTGGAGAGGTAAGTGAAGATGATTCCTGCGCCTCCTTCAGTCGTCTGAATCTCATCAGACACTATATAAGTATTTTGTATACCATTCATTCACCGTATGTGACAGTCTAAATCTTTCATTTTTTGTTAAGGGAACATTCCCTTGCAGAGATAAACGACTGAACAAACTATAACACAAATTCTCAAGCTGTTAGGATATACTTACTGTTTATTCCAAGCCGGTATGTTTTCTCCTGCCAACTTAATATCGTGTATTTGGTTAAATAAGATACTTCATCCAGAAAAAAAAATTTCTTTTATAACTATAATAGGTTGTAGACACGTGAAAAAGCTGAGGACACAAACACTTAAACAATTTCATAGACTGTCCTTTTTATAGGTTGAAATAAATTATAACATGACCATGCTGACCCTGTTCTGCGCTGAAGGGTGTCGAACTTCCGGAATGCGCAACACATGAATAAACTCAAGAGTGTTTCTAAACACCGCACTAACGTCTTTTTATCTTTTGAAGGCATTCGCAATGTCACCCGAGAATAGGTGTAACCACCGAGAATAGGTGCCACCGCCAGTTAGGGTAAGAACACAGCAAAAAAATGGGAATACCTCATTCATGAAATGTGGGGATACTAACTTGGTCCAAATAATCACGGCTCTTCTCTTCTTTATTTTTCTCAATTAAAAAAAAAATTTTTTTGTGAGAAATGACTATAAAAACACAACATTGCCTCAACTTGTAATAGTTTTATATCTACTTAATTTAAGCGTAGAAGATGTATAAGACTGACGGATAAGGCTTGCAATGAAAACAAAACCGTTTAAACCAATTATAAATAAGTTGGCTGCTATATCCGCCAATATAATTTTAGCTTTACTTTAACAAAAAAACGCACGTGTTATGGTTTCACCCACGTGTTTCTTCCTGTATTTCTAACCACCCTCTCAAAAATGTTTCCTCGTGCGTCATTTAAGCGAATGTGTCAAATACGAGTAATAATATATCAGCAAAATACTATTTCCTTACTGAAGGTACACGAAATTAGTCTTTTATGACTTTTGCCCCAGGACATTCATTTACTATCTCTCAAAATGTTGTATGTAGACGAATATTAACACATTTTAAATCCTTACTTGGAAACAATCGCAACAGTTAAACTTGGGAAGTGTTTAATAGAACGGATCAAAGCAGACTTTAAAAGAAAGAGTGAGCATTGGTGAGCGTATATTATCTCCTTTGAAGTTAATGAAGCCATTATACTGAATAAAATAAGCTAATAATATGCGTCCACTTGTTCTCTAACCCTTCGAGGACGGCTTATCCAATTCTGATATATCTATTTAAAATAGATAGACGACATTTATTCCATAGATGGTTTGTTGTTACATAAAACATCATTTTGCGACATAAGGGAGTTTAGCACTAATGAAGAATGTGACGGAAATTGGTTGGGAATTCATCTGCGGCCATGTTCAAACAAATACGCTTACGTTTGATGGATATATCGATGTAATGGACGCTTTGAATGAAATTTTGACCTCAAGAATGCATGAGCATTCTTTTATCCAGGATGTTGTAGCTCAACAAATGGCAAAATTTATGATTTTATTTTTAAAAAGTTTTGATTATGAATTATGACAATGAACAATCCGTATTTATAGGAGTGACCGATTAACTTTCCTCATTTGGTAGTTAGGAGGTAAATTCCAAGTAATGAAGTTATATATACAAGTAAGTTGTATATATAACTTCATCATTACATAACTTCATTATATGTACAAGTAAGTATAGAAAATGAGCTATCTCTCTTCATCACTAGGATACCGTGCAGAGTATACATGCACGATGGTTTTTGAAATGACGCTATCAGTATTATTTGGGTACCTCTCTTATCTTGTCTCCCTTGCACACCTACGTATTATAGTTTTACGCAAAAATCGGAATACCCCGTAATCAAATGATTTTAAGTCAAAATACCTAATGAGAGAAATTCTCAAATTGCTAGACTGATGCCTAAACACTAAAAGAATACCTACAGACTGTGAAATGTTGATGAATCTTTTACACAAAGGAATTGTCACATTTCACGAGACAGTTCGGCATGACATACTAAAAGCTAATGTAGATTCGGCTCAAACAGGGTACATCCTTTTTCACAAGACTCAACTAGGTTTGTGAGACAGAGGAGTAGCGGCTCACCTACGAAAGAGAACTACGGCTTTGTGCATAAAGAGCTAGACGCCTTACATAAAGATCCATTGGGATCCTGAACAGAGGAAACACAAAGTCATCAGTTGACGGAACAAGAGATTATACCTACACAAAGAATCAGGGAATAATCTCTTTTAAGAAACCATCGTGTCTCGCAGGAAAGCTCTATATTTTACTCAAGGAGTCGATAAAAAACCTTTGCAAAGAAAACATACTGTTAGAAGATCGCGAAATAATAACCCAATGGGAGACTGAAACATTGCCATGACTATCTGACCGCCTTAAATAAAATCCGCTATTTGTCGTTATAAGGCATATGGATTTTTAGATACCTTCAATTTGCTTTTAGCCTTGGTGCAATAGTGACATCTGTGAATATGGAGTACGGTGGGGAAAAATAACTACCTATATACTCTTCTCTTCTATTAATACAATAAGTTTCATCTCAGCTCTAGTTATCTCTGTCTAAACGATAAATATATTACCTACATAGCATAACTCCTTCTACCATAATAAGATAAGACCTACCTAACTCTAATAACAACCCAAAGAATATCTAATCCAATGAACCCCTTTTGAGCATCTGCTATTACTTCATAAGTCACAAATTTTTCTCCTGCGTCCAAGCCTGGGAGAGTAATAACAGGCTTTCCTCTATCTCTATTCAGACATGATTAGAAATGCATTCTCTCGTGATATAATAAGACTGAATAGAATATGTGCAAATCCGCAATATTCTCCTAGAGTAATCGCCAGCTGGTAAAAATGAAAGAGGGAGATAAATGCTCACTCGCCGCAATACTCAAAAAATTAACTCCCCTGCTGTAATGACTGTAGAAACCACTTGATAATACCATAAAGTAAAATATTATTGCGTAAAGCTGCGGATATTCCTCGAATTAAAGCAAATAATCCGGCGCAGACTCGGATTTAGTTACAACTACAACTAGATAGTATAATTCCAAATAAAATGTGGTGCGTCAAGGTTTCTCTTCTGACAGAAACAAGCAAGAAATAAATTTCTAGCATCATGAACGACTTTTTTCTCTTAACTGCTTTGGTTTAATCTTACGAAATTTTGTATTTTTTTAAAATCTGCCCTTATATATGAAATGGCCTTGTCAATACTTTCTACATAAAACTCGTGATATGTTGACACAAGGTTATCTATTTTATGGACGTTTTGCAAGGTTATATTATCATACTTAAAAATGGCCAATAGATTAAAAGGCTCCTGTTTCCCCACTGACGTATATCAAATGCCCTAAAAACAGGAATAAACCGGTAATAGGATTCACGCTAAGACGTTAGTTGAAGTATATAAATACGTTGACTCACTTTTCACATCGGCCTCTTCATCTTCACTCCGCACCCTTCATAAAACCATTTCATCCCCTCGTAAAATAGATTTAAGCTACGCCTGGCCCCCTTAACCCGCCCTGACTCGTTTCGCCCCGGAAGATCGTCGGTTAGGACATGGATGTAGATCTTTGTGAGAAAACGAGATGCTCCCATTTTCGTCCTAGCAAGGATCTCTCCCCATCCTTCGCTACCTTTCTTGATACTCATACCCGCGTCACGTGTACCCCTTTCATGCATAATTTTCGCTCCTACACAGCCTCCTCTCAAAAACTCACTACTCCACCAGACCATCACCTTCGCATTTTATTCATTCCCCTCCACGTGCCATACCTCGCCACCAACTCCTTACACACGCGAATCTCCTCCAGGAGTCCCAGCCTGTATCCCATCCGTCCCTCTTCAACTTCATTGAAACACTCCCTATCCCGCCATCTTTGGCCATTCTTCGAAATTATTACCGTGAAAATCTTCCTCCCCGAGCCTCCCTTTCATCTTATCCCCCGTGCCCCTGCATCCACCGCTCCTCCTCCACAGACGATTCCCCCGCATCGCGCCTCCTTCTTCCAATCCTCTCTCTTTCATCCAGCGACTCCTTTGACTTTCTTTTTTTTTACTCTTTCCGTCCCTCCTAAGATTTTCTTCATAAACAGAGACGCCGAGGAAAGAGCAAAGCTACAGCTAACCTGCACCCCGTTCC
The DNA here is from genome assembly GCA_002093875.1 of Calopteryx splendens. Lineage (NCBI taxonomy): Eukaryota > Metazoa > Arthropoda > Insecta > Odonata > Calopterygidae > Calopteryx > Calopteryx splendens. The sequence goes on along the minus strand of LYUA01000257.1, from coordinate 522,769 downwards.
TCCTCTTCCGAAGCGTCGGCGGCGGCCATTACAAGGGACGGCGGGAAAAGGCTTCCGAGTGAAAGGGAAAAGGGTCAGGGATAGCGTGTGTGTGTGTGTGCGCGCGCGCGTCTGCATGCGCGGGAAGGGCGAAGGGAGGGAGGAGAAAGAGAGGGGCGTGAAAGGGAGGAAGGAAGCGGAAGGGAACTTTGAATGGGTGAAGGGAGGGTGGTGGCGAAGGTGGGTGGGCGAGGGGTACCCTGGGAATGGGAATGGAGGGGGGAGGGAAGGGAACCGACCGGAGTGAAAGACGACGGGAGTAAAACTGTAGGTATGGGAGGCTGAGGGACGGAGAGATGAACGGGGGCAGAGGGACGATAAACGGAACTGGGAGAGCGAATGAGGGACGGGGACGCACGCGTAAGGACGAGGCTTCGAGATCCTGCGCGCACTGGCCACCAGCGAATTTGACTATCCGATTTTTTTGCGTACCTCCGTCGCACTGGAACGTTCAAGCCACTAAATAAAAAAATAGGGGAGGGGGTGGGGGGATGACATTACTTAGACATGGATCACACAGACTGGTAGTAAGAGCGAAAATCGGGAAATTGAATTACCATTTAGCGTAGCCAACAATTCCATCAAAGTAATCCACTTTGAGTTTGCCATTTCAGACCGGGGACGAACAATCGTTGAAAAACAAGAGTGAAGTTTCGACACCTAAATCCCTCGTTTTAAGCTTAAAGGATTCGCTCCAGTTACAGATTAACTTAAAAGGGAACAAAGTGTGGATTCCTTTGAACCTTAAAATATGGCACATCTCGGGGAGTAGGTGGAATTCTAAGAAAACATTGCTGTGAGTTCAGCCCTAGAGGCATACGCGAAGTTTAAGCTCCTGCCTAGTACGGTGGGAATTGGATGCTTTGGAGGAATATAGCGATAGAAAGGAGAGGAGGCTGAAGGAAAGGAGACAAAGACAAGCGATTTACGGAATGTGCTCCGGCAAGGTTAGGAACAAGACCTACTCAGCCCACAGTTTGCTTCGCGAAGATAAATATTTAAGGCCCCGAGGAAAAGAGGCACAATAGTCACTGTAATAAAGGGTAAATAAAGAGAATGAAAAACTAAACGGAGCAGATGATAAAGGCAAGCAAAAAAATTAAGGACAGGAAAAAAAAAGGTTTCGGGGAATATTCAAGGGAGAATGAAGATTGGCTGGATCCCAGTGAAATCAATGCCGGAAAAATACACGCCACCAGGGAAAACCATGGAGAGAGATGGATAGCGACATTAAGGGGGTCTGCATAAATATAAACCGATGGGTGTATCCTCGAGCTCGACGCCAAGGTGGAGTGAGGGAGGGAGGGGAGTAAAACAGAATGTGAGATAGGGTAGAAGGCAATAAAGTCAGAAAGTAGAGAAAGCCTTCACAGGTCGTGGGTTTCTGTATATACAGTGCCTGAAGTAGGGAACATCTGGGAACTTGGAAAGAGTTGTGGGAGTAAAGAGTGGGGGTTTGTGCCGGGAGCTAATGCAGGTGCAAATAGAGGGAGTAGGAGAGTGTAGAATGAGGGGTTAGAAGGACGGAGAACGCAGTACAAGGAACGAAAAGAGAAAGGGGGGAAAGATGGAAAAAGTTGACAGTTTTTGTGGTTATGAAGGCACTGAAGATAAAGAGAAAACTATGGAGAGAGCGTTGGAAGTAAAACGAGGGGTTGGATGCAAAGCAGGGAGAGAATGAGGGGTGGGAGAAAGGGAAAAACACAGGGCTCAGTGAGTGTGAGAGAGAGAGAGAGAGTGAAAAAGAGAGGGAAAGAAAATCTGGGATCGAATCGTACGGCTTTCTGGGAGAGTTCGACTTCGTTTGTGAGCCCCTGGGTGAGTAGCTGACTTGGCGAGCGAGAAGTCAAGGGCAGGGGGACATAAAAGAAGGGGGGGTTGTGATGTGGGTAGAGTTGGGATGAGGAGCGGAGGATAGGGGGGGGGGGCTCAAGGNAGAGTTGGGATGAGGAGCGGAGGATAGGGGGGGGGGCTCAAGGGGAGGGAAAGGAGGGTGGAGACTGGGGAATGAAGGGGTGGTGTCAGGACATAAAGGAGGCGTTGTCGCCACAGATGGAACTGCTTTCCAGAATGGCACCCCGCCTTAGTACCTGGAGCTCCCGCTGCTTGTCAGCCTCGCGGAAAAACAAGCGTTTTACCGGATTTTTGCGTCTTCGGGGTTATGAAAACAAAATGAAATGTAAAGAAAGGACCAGTGATAGCATAAATGTTGCAAAGGAGACGTTGCGTATGGCGGGAGAATGAAAACGGGGAGAAGGTTTGATGATCACAGAGGGTAACGAGAGCAGGAATTTACGGTTGTTATATACTCTGATGAGGAACTTGTGCTTTCATAAATTGAGAGTACTGCGGCTGGCAAAAGTAAAGGAACTGTGGGGCAGAAAAACGTAAAGGTGAAAGTGCTGCGGAGAAGGAAAGGTTACCTTTTAATCACTAAAATATTATGGAAGACCTTATGTGTATATTTTGAAAGTTTTAAATAATGTGCTGATTACACAGGACCATAGTATATTATGAAGGTTATAGTTCTCAACAGCATTGAGTCTCAAATGCATCGTAAGCGTGCTTTTGTGTAGTTTTTACTATATTCACTCTGATATTTGGAAATTTATATTATCATTTCCTTAGTTTCATAAGGCTCCATCTTTAGACGATACTGTACGTTGGAACAGTATGAAACGTGGCACTTCAAAGCATCAATGTGTGTAAATAATTTTTTTAAAAAAGGAAAAACATTTGCTTATTATATAATCCCATAACTTATACGACTGATACATAGCACAGAGAAACGACTGAATAAATCGAATTTCAAACATTGATATAATTCATTGTTATTTTATTTTAAATCCTTTTTTAAATTATATTTCATTCAATGCGTAGAGCACATGGTTATGTCAAATATTTAATCAATTAAATAAATATTTTATTGACTTCTCGTTATGTTTATATTAATTAAATTATTTAAATAACAATCTACTTTAATTTACTGTCGAGCACTTTCGAACCAATACAATTGGAAATCGATCGCTTTCAACCGGTACTGAATCGACTCCAATCAATCCACTACAGCCATTAGTGATGTGCCAGATTGCCATTCCTCACTTGACTTTCTCTAGTCAGGATATCCATGCACAAAAGGTGAACACACGGAATTGCATTGTTTTATGCTACATTTACCCGCAAGGTATAAGCACAAATTGATTTTGAACTATCGAAGAAATTATGTTCTGACTAAAATAAAAAGTAATATAATTTAGATTCATACATACATTCTAAGATTAAAAAGTAAGTAATTCCAATTTCACTGTGACACAAAATCATATTGTGACAATCATATCACAATCATGTCACAATCATATTGTGACACAAAAAATTCTAAGATGATTCCATTTTTTTTCAAAATTTGTATTCAATATTTATATCCTAAGGAATATGAGTTCCAAAAATCCAGTTGGCACCCAAAAAAAATATAAAGTACTGAAAAGTATTTTTAGAATAAGGATTCTATGAATAGCTTATGTTTAAAATTACAAAATAAATATCTCGTTCGTCATTTCTGAATTCATTTCTTTTACTAAATAAATTGTTTATCTAATAAGGAGTTAATGGACAAAATCTAAATTAGAATGCGTGAAACGTCCAAATGCGTCGTGGACAACGTATTAGCTTTCACTATATTAGGATGGATTTCTTGCAAGGAGATGGATTGGATGCAATGGATTGGTTGAATCGAGATAGGTTTGCAATGGTTCAAGCATCATTTGCTCGGAGATGGAATGGTTTGGTTGCAAATTTAAAAAGTCTGCATAAAACAGCATACCATTTTTAATCGTATGAACAAATTGGGAGAGTACTAAGGCGGATGAACTCAATGCCTCAATATCTTTATAAAATGATAAAGGCAATCAAAACTAAACGACATGGTCGAAAACAATTAAAATTCAGTAGATCGGATCGACCACACTCCATAATATTACTCAAGACCAAATCTCAGCTCGTTAAATTTGTATTAAGATAAATCACCCTACAGTAATAATTAATTAGAAAATTCACACTACTAAACATTTTAAAATGTTTGGACTAACTAACCACTATCTCATAAATTTTGGTCCTCAACGTCCAAAAAGAATATTTGTGTAACTGTTTTAACATCCCTATGTCTTTAATATCCCGGAATTGTACCCTGCATATACTACCAACACGATTGAAATCGTAGTATATTGTTCACAGAAAACCAAATAAGAAAATTCAGATCGAACTACGAAATCCAACCAATAACTCAAATGCATTCAATCTAAATGACGATAAATAAATCCAGCAGTAGTTTTATGTGACCGTATTCCCTACATTCAATGGATATGACTTTTTATAGTCCTATGTCCTATATCCTATCATAATGGAATTTAATACTTGGGGTCTGAATCAAAATTTTAATCTAATCTTTGAAATATCTTTATCCAATAATGGCATTCAATATCAGATAATTTATTGCCTAGGGTAAGTTCTAACATAATCTATTTTAAGATAGGTAATAGTAAGTTGTCAGTAGAGGATAGTGACTGTATTTTACCATTAAGATCTTTAAAATTTATAAAATAAATATGAAAATTATAAAAAGCGTTACTAAATATACTTAATAGCCTGTGGACTTTAACAGTACCTTGGGAAGAAAAGTAAAAGTAATGAGGTGACAAATGGCCTTATGGCTGACCCTTTATTAGAATAAAATTATAAAATAAACAAATATGAGAATGATAGGGTTTGGTACAAATATTGTAAAAAATTCCTTTATTTCACAAAAAACTCTTAAATCGGTCTTTATTTATTTTTAAGTTAAAAAAATCGGTCTTTATTTATTTCGACATGGTTATCCACAGGCATTTTCTTTCTCACGACCCGGGTTTCTTCGCGTCGCAACATTGCCAGGTCCATCGCCTGACCACCTGATGATGTCACGACGCGATAACACCCGTGTCAACAGAAATGAAATTCCTATGAATAGCCAAATGAATCATCGTCATGTTAATGAATCCCAAGAAGCCAAGTTTGTTACCATTGATAGAATTGGACCAGTCGGAGGTGGAATAAAGAAAACGCGGTTTTGAACGACGAAAATGAACACCAAGTGTTTAATTCAGACATTTTTCAAGTTATCAGTCAATATTTTTACAATTTTTACTACATACTTACAGGGTTTACATTCGTCTTATTGAAAAAGATCAACAATTTTTTAATAACTCTGGCAATTTTGAACGATTATATAATTTTTATCAGTCTCACGAAAAAAACAAGGTTTAAATTTATATAATATTTGCTAACACCCACAGGTGTGAAAGATTGAGGTTATCAGAGTATAAATCATTAAAGGATTCGATGAAAGTATTTTAGTCCTGTGGGTAGAGAGATGAGTAATAACCAAACAAAAGAGTATTTTTAAAAGATGCGTCCGCTGATCAGATTCTAGTCTAGATCTGGTAACTAGTTGTGATTAGGAAAAATAATCACTGTCATTGCCCTTCTGGGTTGAAGGCCCATTTTCTTAGACTACATTTATGACCATACGTATAGGATGCCGGTAAAGCTTCAAAAAAAATATTCTCGATGTCAATATGAAAACCTTACGATTCGTGCTTTTAAAATAAATTACAGCACGAAGGTACTAAGAGGGAAAGTGAACATTCTACCAGAGGGAAAGAAGAGAGAGGCATTTAATCAAGATACAGAAACTTTGTATGGAGAGGAATTTATCT